>JANHAO010015380.1:0-14854 GCA_026873985.1 Saraca asoca | reverse complement strand
TATTGTCTTTTCCATTTATAGCTTGATGTAACTCAATTGTAGCTTGTAATTAATGCATGTAACTCCTCCTTCCTCTATAAATAGGGTTGCCTTGTTAGAAAAGGGGGGACAGGGAAACTCTATAAGTAGAGACTATGCCAAAATCACTTCCTAGCATATAGATAGAATCTCCATCGTGGACGTAGGGTCCGGTGCTGCCCGAATTTGGCTGAACCACATTAAACTCATTGCCTCCCCATCCCTTCTTCCTCTTGGTCTATCTTCTCCTGCACTTCAGAAGTAGCATTGGTCCTCTATACTCATCCCCGTTGGCTGAAGTTTGGGTCCTTCGTATGAACCAGAATTCACCATCAACAAATCCTTTTATAGGGCATAGCATGCTATTTGGATCAATGCCTCTAACTCCAATTGAATCATCTCAGGGAGTTGGCCAGGAAGAGGTCCCAGCGTAGGCCTATTAATGGAAACTCAAGGAGCCATTCAAGAAATCACCAAGAACCTTTGCACATTCTAGATAGACCTATCACAAGGGCTAAGGCTAAAAGGATTAGGGAGGCCCTCTAAGGCTTATGTCAATGCATTTTGAGTAAACATGAAGAGGGTGACTTGGTGATGAGAACTTAAGGGACCAAGTTAGAGATCACTAAGTGGCTTTAAACCTTCCAATAGGACCTATGACAAGATCCGAGGCTAAGAGGATGAGGAAAGTTATTCAAAGGCTATATCACGCATTATGGACCACACATGAGGAGCAAGGCCTTAGAGATTTAAGAGTTATTTGCATTGAAGCCATGCCATCCATTTAGGCCACTTGGAGCATCTAACATGGCAGCCACTTAGAGTGTCCACATGGCAGCAATATTGTTGATTATTTTGTTACACTTAGGCATGAAAAGGGTTTATTGTATTATTTTATAGACTATTTTGACCCTAGGTTTGACGTTATTTAGAAGGGCGAAATGGCTTATTTTGAACTTTTGTAATAGCCTAGACTTATTTTTATTTTGGCTAATTTGTTTGGTATTTTTAGTGGCCTTATTAAGTACATTAATCTAGCCCATTTTTGAGTGAGTAATAGCTAAAATGGAAGGCTTATTTCCCTTAGTATTCAAATTACTCATTTTATAAAATTGAATAGTGTTCATATTCTTGAAAGCTTCCTCTCTTAGGGTTTTTTATGAACCTAGGATTTATCAAAGAGTTTTCCTC
This sequence comes from Saraca asoca, assembly GCA_026873985.1. Taxonomy (NCBI): domain Eukaryota; kingdom Viridiplantae; phylum Streptophyta; class Magnoliopsida; order Fabales; family Fabaceae; genus Saraca; species Saraca asoca. The sequence goes on along the minus strand of JANHAO010015380.1, from coordinate 13,645 downwards.
TTTTTGACATCAAATCCATCACTTATCACTATTTTTCTACCTATCCTAGATTGTGGTGTGAATATCCTTCTTTTTATTTTCATCTTTGTTGCTAAAGTGGAGAAAGGTCCATGGGTAACTCCATGGTAGATGATATCAGTTTGGTATCAAAGTTTTGGCTCTCCAAATTTCAAGTTTAATTCTAATTCTTTTTACTGAATCCTTTCTATTTTTGTACTTTTTCTTCTTATGTTTCTGCCCTATTTTACATCAATTGCTTGTTGAATTTTCTTGCTGAATTGAGTCCAATTGTTTCATTTATTGCCTTAATTTTGCTTGTGTTGCAATTCAATTTTTTGTTGAAAAATTATTTGCTATTTGGGCATGATTACATTGCAATTTGTTAAGAATTTTTGTGTTCTACTTGTGCACAACAAGTGTTTGATCTTAGCTTTGTTTAGTTTAAATTTTTCTTCTTAATTATTTGTCATTTCTATTTTATTTCCTAGGCTATTTGGTGAAGATTTTGCTGAAATTCTATAGAATTTTTACTTCTTGATTGCTTACACTTCAAGTGTTTGACAATTTGTTTGAATTACCTTTGCTTTGTGCTTGCTTATCAATTGTTGTGGGACTAAATTGCAATTTATTTTGGTATTGTTTGGTTCCATTTTTCCCTAACTTTGCACCAAGTTTTTGTGGCTGTCCTAGCTCCCTTATTGCCTAACTGAAACTTCTACTATAATTTCCCTTGTAATTTTGCTATTGTGCTAGCTTGATTTTGATTGTGTTTTGTTCCAAAAACATCTTCTTTTTAAGTACACTTATAGGAAAATTATCTTAGGTCAATTATGGTTACATAAATTAATTTTGATTGCTCAATTGTGGGTCCAAGTGCTAAAACATTTTCTAGACAGCAAGTGAATTGATTGGAAAAACAAAAGAAAGAAGACAAACAGAAGTCATGATAAAAGGTTTCAGTCTCGAGAGAGATACAACATTAAGAGCTATTCGTAGAAGTGGTATACTATTAAATTTCATATAGGATATAACCCCTGTGGCACCTAATGGATGTAGGCCCCCTAAAAAATGACATGTGTAAAAGTAAAAACAAAGATGGAAGCAATTTCAAGAGAAATAAAAAATTCAAGGATTTGATCAAAATATATTATTATGGTTTAGGAGAAAGTAACAGAAATATTACTGGAAAAATAAAAATAGAGGAGAAGAAAAAAAATATGATAGAACAAAGGCAAAAGAGAAAAGAGCAAGTGAATAAAGAAAAGAACAAAAGAGAGAGAGCAAAAGAAAAAATACAGAAAAGGAAAAACAAATATTGTTTTGAATTTTAAAAACAAAAAAAAAATATTCTTCAACTTTGAGCTGTACAATCTGAATTCATTTCTAAGTCATTTTTCCATTGTATTAAACTTGAATATGTTTGTTTGGAATGCATGATCAATATTCTAGCTTAGAAGCCTAATTTGGAGTACAATTACTTTATATTTTTCCACAATTTTGTTGAATTCCCCCTACAACTTTTGGTTTTGCCTAGAATTTTTCTTACTTGGCCGAACCTATCTTGTTCTTGTATTGTCCATTTCCTCTATGCTTCCTTGCTCATCTTTTACTCATTGTAGTTGTTCATTCATGCCACTTTAGAATTACTTGAGTGTTGTGTGATAATGGTTACTTCTTTTTTACAAACTGCAAGATCTTGTCTCTTTAGTTCCTATAGGACTTTAAGGAGAGAAGATAAAAGTGGTAAAAGGCAAGCGTGTTTGTAAGCTTAATAGAGGGAAAAAGCCTAATTATGAGTACAAACATGAGTAGAGTGACCTAAACACTTGTGAGGTGAGTGTTTTGGTGAGGTCCTTATTTCATTTAACCTTTGTTTTGTAAAATTTTATTCTCTAAAAATGACAAAAGGTAGTGTTTCACAAACCAATAAAGTCATATTCACCCTAAAGGCAATGCAACAATAGTTTGAGATTGTGAATATGAAACTTGATAGTCTAGGTGAAAGAATCATAAATGTGGAAAATAGAAGGTAATCTCATGAAACAAGAACTAGAAGAACAAGTAACCAACATGGGAGTAATGAAAGGGATTAGAGAGATGTGGGAGATGAAAAACCACTTGATTCTATGACACTGAAAGAAGTGAAAGCAGAAGAGATAGAAGCAATATGGGAAGGAGAAATGAAAAGCTAAGAAGAGAAAGGGTGGATTCTAGCCTACACAACATTAAAATGACCATACCATCATTTCAAGGAAAGAATGAACTGGAGGCTTATCTAGAGTGGGAAAAGAAAGTTGAATTAATCTTTGAATGCCACAATTACTCTAAAGAGAAGAAGGTGAAGTTAGCGATTATGGAGTTTACGGATTATACCGTTATTTGGTGGGATCATCTTGTTCGAAGTAAAAGAAGAAACCTTGAAAGATTCATTTACTTAGGATGAAATGAAAACAATCATGAGGAAAAGATTTGTCCCTTCACACTACTATAGGGAGTTATACCAAAAATGTCAAAACCTTACCTAGTAATCCAAGAGTATTGAAAAGTACCACAAAGAGATGGAGATAGCCATGATAAGGGTAAGTGTGGAGGAGAATAGAGAAGTAACTATGGCTCAATTCCTCCATGGCTTAAACTGTGATATTGCTGATTTGGTAGAGCTACAACACTATGTGGAATTAATGGATATGGTAAACATGGCCATGAAGGTGGAAAGATAACTCAAAAGAAGGACTTCTTCCAAGTTTGTTCATCAATCTTACTCCTATTGGAAGCCAAATTGGGACAAGAAATATAAGCAAAGGGATGTTAAGGTCTATAACGAGCCTATAGCTGAAACTTCTTTAAGGATCGAAGGAGAAAATTCAAAAGGAAAAGCCAAGTTAGAAATGCCACAAAAGCAAAGAAACACTAGGTGTTTTAAATGTTTAGGTGATGACCATTATGCCTTTGAATGCCATAATAAGAGTCATGATAATGAAGGGGAATTGGGAGGTTGAATTGGCTAGTGAACATAAAAAGGAAAAGGAAAAGTCCAGTTCAAGTGGAGAAGAGAGCAATGAAATAGTTGAGGCTGTAGTTGAAGGAAAGGCTCTCTAGTAGTGAGAAGAGCTTTAAATGCCTAAGTTGAAGAAGGGAGTGAAGAACAAAAGGAAAATATTTTCCATACTAGATGCCATGTAAGAGGCAAAGTGTTCAACCTAATAATTGATGGGGGAAGTTGTGCTAAGATGGCTAGTTCAATTATGGTGAAAAAATTGGCTTTGCCTACCTTAAACCATCCTACACCTTATAAGTTACAATGGTTGAATGAAAGTGAGGAGGTAAAGGTGACAAAACAAGTTCTAGTGGCCTTCTCTATTGGGAGATATCAAGATGAAGTCTTATATGATGTTGTCCTTATGCAAGTGGCCCACTTGTTGCTTGGAACACCTTAGCAATGTGATAAGCATGTGATCCATGATGGCTTCCTTAACTGGTATAGCTTTATGAAGGACAACAAATCCATTACTCTCATACCCCTCAACCAAAACAAATTTTGGAAGATCAATTAAAAAAAGAGAAAAATAAAGAAAAATAAGTGAAGAAAAAGATATTAAGAATGAGAAAAATGAGTTGAAAGAAAATTCAAAACAAGAAAAAATAAAGTGGAGTCTATTTGCTAAGGTTAGTGATGTTAGGCAAGCTTTTTATTCCAATTGGCCTATACTAGTCCTTGTATGTAAAAGAGCTATTTTGGATACTAACTATGAAACTATTGTTTCACCTAGTGCCATTAAGTTGATTTTGCAGCAATATAAAGAGGTGTTTCCTAAAGAAATGGCCCATGGCTTGCTACCATCAAGAAGGATAAAACACCAAGTTGACTTCATTCCTAGAGATCCCATTCCAAACTGGCTAGCTTATAGGACTATCCCTGAAGAGGCCAAAGAAATTCATGAATAAGTGAGGAAAAGCATTGAAAAAAGAATAGAACAATATGCACAACAAGTCAACAAAGGGTGTAAAAAGGTTATTTTTGATTCGGGTGATTGGGTATGGTTGCATAAGGAAAGAAAGGTTTTTAAGAGGCAATGGTCCATTCCAAGTAGTGGCAAAGATTAATGATAATGCCTATAAATTAGAACTTCCTTGTAATTATAATATTAGTACTACCTTTAATGTTTCTAATCTTTCTCCTTTTGATGTAGGTATTGAAGATTCGGAGTCAAATCCTTTTGAAGAGGGAGGGAGTGATGCGAACTTGAGGGACCAAGCTAGAGATCACCTAGAGCCTTTGCATCTTCCAATGGGACCCGTAAAAAGAGCCTAGGCTAGAAGGATGAGGGAAGCTATTTAAGAGCTATATCACACATTATAAAGCATACATAAAGGGCAAGACCTTAGAGATTCAAGAGTTATTTACATTGAAGCCATGCCACCCACTTAGGCCACTTGGAGCATCCAACATGGCAACCACTTAGAGCATCCACATGACTACTTATTTTTGTCACACTTACGCGTGACATGAGCTATTTGTTATATCATTTTGTGGGCTATTTTGACCCTATGTTTGATGCCATTTGGGAGGATTGAATAGCTTATTTTATAGCTTGTTTTGAACTTTTTTAATAGCCTAGACTTATTTTTATTTTGGATGATTTGTTGGTATTTTTGGTAGGCTTGTTTGGTACATTAATCTAACCCATTTTTAAGTGAATAATAGCAAAAAAGGAAGGCTTGTTTCTCTTAGAATTCAAATTACTCATTTTATGAAATTGAAGAGTATTTATCTTCTTGAAAGCTTCCTCTCTTAGAATTCTTCATGAACTTGAGACTTATTAAAGAGTTTTCTTTTTTGTGGCATCAAATCCATCCATTATCTCTCTCTTTCTACCTATTCTAGAGTGTGGCATGAATATCCTTCTTTTTATTTTTATCTTTGTTGATAAATTGGAGAAAAGCCCATGAGCATCTCTATAGGATATCATATCACTTGGGAAAGTCAAGTGTCATTTACATTAAAGCTATATCCTCAAGTGGAGCCACCTCAGCAACATGGAGCATCCAATATGGCAACACATAGGGTGTTGTCATAGGCTAATTTGGGGCTATTTTTGCATCATTTATTTGGGTTGTTTGGGTCCATTTAGGATGTTACTTTTTGTAGGGGCCAAATGGTCCATTTTTATGGCTAGTTTTTCGACTTTTTATAATAGCTTAGGCTTTTTATTTTTGTTGACTTATGTAGTGTTTGTTGGGGCTTGTTGGCTTGATGAGTCTAGCCCATTTTTGTTTAGTGATAGCTATTTTGGGAAGGTTTGTTTCCACCATAATTCATATTATAGATTTTATGAAATTGAAGAGTCATCTTCTTGTGAGAACTTCCTTTCTTAGGGTTCTTGAGTGAACTTGAGACTTATCAAAGAGATTTCTCTTTGTGGCATCATCCCTTTCTTCTCTATGTCGGAGTGTGGTATGAATATCCTTCTTTTTGCTTTGTCTTTGTTATTGAATTTTGGAGGATCACATCAATTTGGTATTAGAGCTTCAGCTTTCCAAATTTTAGCTTTAATTTCATTTTCTTTTGCTGAGTTTGTTTTATTTTACTTTTACATTTTCTTGCTGATTTCTATCCTATTTTGCATCAATTTTTTTTGTTGATTTCCTTGTTGAATTGTGTCCAATTTTCTTTATCTTTGTTCCTTTAATTTTTCTTGTTTGTTGTCTAATTTTTTATTGAAAATTAATTGCTATTTGGGTGTTAATTGGCTGTAATTCTGTAGAAAATTTTTATGTCTTGGCTTTGTCCACCAAGTGTTTGATCACTAGTTTGTTTAGTTTAAATTTGTCTGCTCTACTTGTGTTATTCTCTGCTAAATTTTGCTATTGTTGGTGTGTTAATTATGTTGAAATTCTATAGAATTTTTACTTCTTGTTTTAGTGTAGATCAAGTGTTTGTTAATTGGTTTAAGTTTCCTTTGCATTGCTTTTGTGTATCCATTGGTGTGGAACTAAATTGCACTTTAATTTGGTGTTGTTTGGTGTCATTTTCCTTAACATTTTATCAACATTTTGTGTGAAAATTATAGTCCCCTACTTTGGTTTAGTTGCTATCTGAATTTTCCCAGCTTTGGTTGAAATTTATTCCTCCATTTCTTTGAAATTTTCCTGCTATCCAAGGTTGAAATTGATTGTGTTTTATGTGAAAAACATTTTCCTGTTGAGCACTTATTGGAAATTGTTTTAATCTAATTGTGGTTGATTAAGACTGATTGTTGGTTGCTTAATTTGGTTGTTCCAAATGGTGAAAAATTCTAGAATGCAAGTTTATTTGTTAGGAAACACAAAAGAAAAGAGAGGAAATAATAGTGGAAAACAAAAGAAAAATGATATTGTGACAAAAAAAAGAGAAACAAGTGTGAAATAAACAAAAGTTTGAAAAGAAACATAGTGTGAAAGAAAGAACAAGAGAAAAGAAAACAAGTAAGTGCTATCTTGAACATTTGGAAACAAAAGAAAAAAAAAATTCTGTAAGTTTGAGCTCCCTTCAATACTTGTGAATCAATTTGCATTGTATTCAATTTGAATGCATTTGTGTAGATGCATAATCATTTTTATAGCTTAGAAAGTCTTGTTTGGAATCCATTTTCTTGAACATTTAATTTCTCTATATTACTTTTAGTCACCCAAAATAATATTGGCTGAAACTTTACTTCTTTGTGCTATCCAAATTTGTTGATTTTTTTTGTTGTCTCCTTGCTCTTTTTCAATTATTGGTTTATGCCACTTTAGAATTATTGGATTGTTGTGTGATATCGGTTACCACATTTTGAAAGTTCAAAGATCATGTCTTTTCAGTTCTTAAAGAGCCTCAAAGAGAAAAGATAAGTTTGGAAAAAGGCAAGTGTGTGTGAGCTCATTTAAAGGTGAAAGCCTAAGTCTAGAATGCAATTACATATGGAGTGTCCAAACAAAAGTGAGAATAGTGCATTTTGGTGAGGACTATTTTTTCTAACATTTTCTTGCTGGTTTTATTACTTTAAGATGGCAGATGGTGGTAGTGGTCATAACAATGAAATTATATTCACCATGAGAGCCATCTAACAACAATTTGAAAGAGTGAATATGAAACTTGATGAAGTTGGAGTAAGGCTTACAAGAGTTGAAAATAGAAGAAATACACATGTGAGAAGAGATAGAAGACAAAATTATCATCATGATAGCAATAAGGGTGAGTGAAGAGATGAGGATGATGAAGAGCAATCTACATTTTTCTATAAAACTAAAGGAGTGAAATAAGGGTTAATAGAAGAAATGTGGGAAGAAGAAATGAGAGGCCAAGAAGAGAAAAAGTTGATTCTAGCCTTCTTAACATAAAGATGCAAATTCCTTCATTTCATGGGAAAAATGATCTGGAAGCTTATTTGGAGTGGGAAAAGAAGGGAGAGTTAATCTTTGAATGCCATAACTATTCTGAAGAAAAGAAGGTAAAGCTTACGGTTGTTGAATTCATAGATTACATTATCATATGGTGGGATCAACTAGCTTAAGGTAGAAGGAGAAACCATGAAAGACCTATTTCTACTTAGGATGAATTGAAAACTATCATGAGGAAGAAATTCATTCCTAGCAACAATTATAGAGAATTATACCAAAAACTATTAGCCTAGGTTACCCTAGCTACAACTTTTTCTTTAGTCTTGATGATTGAAAACCAATTTTAGTTATTTTCATAAACTAACTTAATGTTTATGTCTTTATTTGATTTGTAGGATTCAAAGTTAATTAATGGTTGCTCAAAAGATCTACATTAGTATTAAGTTTTTTCTTTGATTTCATAGGATCTTTTGTAAGTAAATCCTAAAATAAGTTGATCCGATTATGTTTTATAAAATAACTTGATTTGAGATAGCAATAATCATTTTTAAATGAGTATTTGAACAAAAGATTTTCAAATAAACTCTTCACATGTTCTTTCACAAGTCCAACTTTTGTAAAAACTATTTTTGACTACTCGAATCGATTCACCAATTGATTTATGTAGAAAAACTTGTGAAATTGACTAGAATCAATTCACCAATCGATTCATGAACAAAAAGTTTTGAAATTTTTCTTACTAAAAGTTTGGAATTTTCATTGCATCGATTTACCAATCAATTCAACATCTATTTGCAAAACACTTTGATTTGATTCATCAATCAATTTGTTGATGAATTTTCACATAAGCTGAATTGATTCATGAATCGATTAGTCTATTATGAGTTTGTTATAGTTAGTTATAACCATGACAAATTGATTCATGAATCAATTCAAGAACAAAAAATTATTTTTTTTTAAATGTCAGTTATTACAACTATAAAAACCCCAAACCTCATTTGTTTCATAACAATCAATTCAACAATTCAAAATAGATTTACAAAGAAACTCTTAGAGCAATAATGTGATCTAGCTATCTCATTGCTTTTCATCAAATAATTCAATCTTGATTCAGCTTGCTAAAGGATTTACCTTAGATCATTAAGATATTCATCTCAGTCTAAGTATTGTATCTCTAACGCATATCTTTTCATTGTTCTTTTGTTTACCTTTTTAGATTTCTAAATTTTAGGAATCTAGATACAAAGGAAAAGGTTAATTTTCCTTTTGCATCCTTCTAGAATTGTGAGGTTGATTACAATTGGTAGAAGGTGCATTGAATTCTTGGTAGAATCTTTTAACTAATAAGGTTGATCATAGCTTTAGGAGATTAGAGAATTTTTGTATCATAGGTTGCAAGAGCCTAAAGAAAATCTTGTGGTATAGGTTAGCAAGAAGCCTGGAAAGTCTTATATAATTTGTAAGAACTAGTTAAGAGGAGCCCTGTTAAAATCCTATGTATTGAATAATAAAAGTGATCATACGATTAAGTATTGATCTAGTGGAGTAGACTTGAATTATAGCTTCAATTCAAGTTAAACCATTTTAAAAATACTGTGTCTTAGATCTTTCTTAACTGCTCTTATCACTTTACTACATTTTACAATTATGTTTATAATTTTTGGCTTCTAAATAAATTCATCAATTTTATAATCTAGTTTCTCTAATAATTCAACTAACAAACTAGTTAAATTGCTGATGTATAATCTAATTCAATTTTTTGATTACAAAGTCTTCTGCTATGCATATCAAACATTATTCCATACTACATATAATTGTTATTCAACTGTTTGTTAGATTCATTTAAAGTCCATATCAAAATTAAAGAGTATATAAAATTCTCCAATGAGAATAAGGGCAAGATCCAAATTTTTATCTTATCTTTTACACATTTTTCTGGGACCAATAGTTGGTATCAAAGCTTTGGCTCTTGATGCTCCTTTAGTTTTTAGAAAATAATGGATTCTAGCTTTATTTTCTTGAATGCCCTCCTGTGCATAAACCCCAGGTTTAATAGTGAACACTACACATACTGAAAACAAAAAATTAGGGATTTCATAAAGGCTACAGACATAGATATTTGGATTTAGTTGAAGAAGGTTATGAACCACCTATGACATTGTTAAATGGAATACAACAGCCTAAGCCTAAGTCTCTGTAGGCAAAAGATAAGGGAAAAGGATACTTACTTGCATCTAAAATAAAATGAATAATTTCTAATTCTTTATCACCTAATGAGTATGAAAGAGTCTATAATTGTGTTACTACTAAAGAGATTTGGGCTACCTTAGAAATTGCACACATAGGCACTAAACAAGTTAAGGCATCAAAGGTGCATGTTCTAGTATCACAATATGAAATGTTTAACATAGAAGAGGGTGAGTCAATAAAGAATTTAATTCAAAGGTTTACAGCAATCACTAACCATCTGATGTTACTTGGTAGAAAGTTTGAAAATGCTGACTTGTTTAATAAAGTTTTAAGATCACTAATTGACGAGTGATAACCTAAAGTGACAACCATCAAGGAATCACTGAAGATGGGCATACCAACAATACAAGAACTTTTTGGAAATTTGGAGGAACATGAATTAGAACTCAAAAGATACAAGAGAAATGAAGATGACAAAAAAAAAAAGAAGACATTAGCCTTGAAAACTACAAACACACTTGATTTAGATGAAGATTAGTTTGAAAGTGATGCAATTGTAGATGAAAAAAAAAATAAATGGCATTAATTAATAAGAAGTTGCAAAGGATTCTTAAAGACAAAAGGAATAAGGAGAAGAAGAAAGTTATTGTTCTATCATCAAAAAGAAAGTAGAATAAGGGAGAATAAGGAAGTACATCAAACACAACACTAACCTGCTTTTAATGTAAAAAGCCTAGACACATTAAGCTAGTCTGTCCAATATATTTGAAGAGACAACTTGATAATAAAAGAAAGAAGAGAAAACAGGCATTAAAGAAAGGGAATTTAGCTTTTTTGAAAGATGGAGATGCTGATTCATTAGAAGAAGAAGAAGAAATAGATGAAGAAGCACATCTTTATCTTATGGCTAGATTTGATAGATGTTGAGGTATTTCAATATTCATCCTTTTCTCATAGCATTTATATTAGTGATTTAGATAATGAAATTGAAAATAATTCTAATGATGGTGATGACTTGTATGTTGAAATGTATGAATTACTTGTTAAAACTAGGAAAGACCTAAAGCAAGTCAAAATTGAAAAAGAAAGCTTGCTAAAGGAGTTAAAGCAACTACAAAAGGAAAATAGTGATTTAAATGCTTTAGTTGAGAAATTGAATGAAAGAAAGGCATGTGATCAGTGTGAGTTATACAAATTTGAAATAGCTACATTGACAAACTCACTAAATGGATTCACTGATAATAATAAAAGATTCAATGAAATATTAGAGAATTAGAAACAATTTCAAAGTAGATTTGGTTTAGGATATAAGCAATTTAAATCCAGGAGAAAGTTTGTATACATTACTTGTCATTACTATAATCATAAAGGTCATCATATAAAACATTGTCCATATAGGAATGGCACATATATTCTAAAACCAAAAGAAAAGTTAGTATGGTTACCAAAAGATTATCTTGTTAATTTTACTAATAAATTTAGATCCAAGACCAATTGGATACCAACAAGAAAACTTTATATTTTATTTTGTAGGTTTGTGTGAGAGAAATGGTAGCAATAGTTGATTTTTGATTTGAAGTTGCACTCACACAAGTCCAAGAATATTATGTCCCCTAGAGTTATTAGTAAAACTTTTTTATCTTTGTATTTTAGATGTTTAATTTGATTTGTGTTTTGTAATTACTAACTTAGGCACCAAAGATACCCCTGAGTTTGTTTTGGAGGTACATGGGGAGAAACTTGAGTTTTCAATGAATTTAAGGAGATCATTGGCTATTTAAGTGATTAATAAAACTCTTAAATAGCAAAAATTTAGGAAAACTAAATTCAAGACTTCTTGAATTGATTCCGTAATCAATTTGAATATATCTAAAATTTTCTTAAGTTTTTTAATTGATTTAGTAATCAATTCACTTCTCAAAAAATACATAAAATGAATTAATTCCAAGATTGATTCAATGAATTTTTCAAAGTTTTGGGAAGACTAAAAAATTTCTAAACATTTTAAAAAAAAAAACTCGATGAATAAATTCTAAAACTGATTCGTATAAGGATCTAAAAATGATTCATACTCGAATCAATTCATAGTTAAATATTTTGCTCTCTGAATTGATTCATGAATTGATTCAAAGCGATATACTATATATACTGAATTAATTTTTGAATTCATTCGTATGATACCACTTAATAGAAAATTGAGACTCTCTCAAACTCTCTCAACCCAATCTCAATCTTCACTCAATCTTTTTGAAAAATTCTTTCATAGAACACTTAGATACATTCATTTAAACACAATTAAGCGATGGATTTCAAAAAATATCCTTAAAATAAAAAACCACCAAATTTTGCCTAAAACCTTAACCTTCAACTTTAGAAATTTTTCTAGAAATTTTCAAAAATCTAGACATGGCCAAAAGAATCAAGCTACTAGCTAAAAGGAAAGAAAAATCTCAAGCCCAATAGTCAACCCTTGTCAAAGAAGAATTATTTTTCAGATAATCCAATAAGTATGCATCCTACCTTCAACTAGCTCAAGGAAAATAGAGCCACTAAGATGTTTTAGTAAGCAACTATTATATACTACACATTTACCTAGCTTGTTAGCTAAATATAAGTTAGATAAATTTTTAACTTTTAAGGCAAATGCATATCCTAGATTAGTGAAAATGTACTATGCTAATTTAGTTGATGCTGATGGAATACTATCTTGCTATGTGATACACAAACATGTAGTTGTGGAATCTGAATTTTTTCTAAATGAATTTGGCATGGATGATAATCAACCAAAGCTTATTGCAGGACAATTTACTAAATACAATAAGGAACTAGCCATTAGGATGCTTTTTCCTTATTCCACTCCAAAAGAGGGAAGTGGGAAATTACTCATCACTAGCTTGTTTCCTAAAGACAAAATCCTGGACTATGCCTTGTGCAAAGTGATTGTGCCAAGAATCACAAATTTTACTCAAATAGTGAAATGTGAACTCTTTTTAATGTGGCTTATTAAGAATCAGTTTAATTTTAATATGCCCTAATATATTTTGAAACATATGGCTGAATGTTCTAAAAGAATAGACATCGGCTACCTCCCTTATGGCATAATCCTTACACCCATCTTGGCCAAATCCAAGATAAAATTTTCTGATGAAATTCACGTTTTACAACCAAATCCAACTATAGTGATCAGTGCTACACATTTTCATAAGATAAGACTTTGATGAAAATGGTCAAGGGAAATGGACTAAGAAAAAGTCGCCAAAGCCTCAAAACATTGGAGGATCCACAAGCTCCATAGCTGGATTATCCTATGAAGTAGAAAGTAGAATAGTTCAGGTGATTGAAAGGATGCACAAGCGTGTGACTGAACAAATAAACAAAGTAGTAGACAATCAAGAAAACTGGTTTGAGCTAATGGAAGACAGGATGTCTTGCACCGATGATGAACATAGAAAAACCTTTGTTGAAATTAATTATAGGCTCAAATCACTTGAAACTCTAGTCCATGAGATTACATAACAGATGTAGCAATAAGATTAAAAGGAAAAACTTGAAAGAATGGATGATCAAGATCCACTTGTTAAGTAGTCTTTTGACTTACTAATTGTTGTCTACTGATTTATTATTATCCCTTAGTCCCTTACCCTGTTCATTATCTTATTTTGATTTAGATCAATACTATATTCAGATAATCTGATATTCATTTTGGTTTGCATTTTTATTCTGGATGATATATTTTAATATGATATTCAGGACTTTGATTAATCATTTACTGTGATTAACTGATTATATTTTGAATGCTGATTTTAACTTTGACATATTGTCTAACATATGTCTCTGGTATATATGGAGATATTCTAATCTAAATTCTTTTAACTCTAAATTTTTGGGTATAATTTTTTTTATAAAAAAAAGATGCATTATTGTCTTTTTTATGTGCCAAAGGGGGAAAATTAAAAGATTTTAGATAAGACAAATAGGGGAGATATAAATAAAAAAGTGATAGATGAAAATTAAGTCATTTTGAAAGGGGGAGAACAAAATAATTTTTTTTTAAATCAAGTTTTATTTGCTTTTATTAAACTTTGATCCTAAATGT
>JANHAO010015379.1:0-14889 GCA_026873985.1 Saraca asoca | reverse complement strand
TTTTCCTCCATTTTAATGGTTTTGCAGAGCTTGCTCTTACAATGAAGGTGACAGAGAAATGTGATGTATACAGTTTTGGAATTATAGTTTTAGAAATACTGGTAGGGAGGCATCCTCAAGAGCTCCTTTCGCATCTAAACTCTGAAGGTTTCGAGTTGAACCTTGTAGATGTCTTAGACAAGAGGATAACTCCGCCAACTGGTTCTATTGTGCAACTCTTGATTTTAACTGCAAGCCTGGCACTAAGATGCATAGACGAAGATCCAATGTCTCGACCCACCATGCATCAAGTTTCCAATGAATTGTTATCGTATACAAGTTGGTCTCTCTGTAGCCCTCTCCACATGATCACATTGCAGGATTTACGGAACATTAGATAGCTGAATAGACTTTTGGTAGCGTTTGCACAATTTTTTCTCAGTCAACCATCTTACAACCACAGCGGTAGGGATGGATTCCACTTACGAGCAGGAGTTGTGCATCCATTAAGTCCTTGATAGAGTCCTTTCACTTAAACATAATATTGATAGATGTAATAAACTGTACAATGAATTAGATGAATGAATTTACAACAGGTTCAGCCATAAAATGATAAAATTTTCTTTTCTATAGTTTTATATTTTGAATAGCACCTGGGATCCTCGTTGCACATGAGTTTTCGTGCTGAATGACTTCCATGTATGTAGAGAGAGATCGAATATCCAAAATTGTACGGAGGAACAATGCACGACACAATACAGAGATCAAATATTTAAAATTGTATTAATCCATCCATCCAGCCGCCACTAGTTACAAACAAGCAAACGAATTTAACACTCTACCTTAAATTCACAAAAGAAGTATAAATATAGACACACCCAACAAAATACACTCAAAAAATAGACAACCCCAACAAAATACCCTTAATCATAAGCTTGTCTAAACTAAACGAGGAACACATCAGTAGAAGCTTCATCAGCAGTACATCGATTCAAAGCTCTCTCTAACCTTGTCTCAAATGGGGTTGAGTGCCAATTCACTTTCTTATCCTGCACAACCAGTTAAAATCCAAATCAAATTTTCGCTCAGCTAACATGTAAATTTCCTCAAGTTCTCACTTCAATTGTACCTCTCTGTACTTGCTTGTGGTGTTAGGGATTCCTTTAAAGGAAGAGGCTGAGCCAGAATCCTTTGCAGAGTCTGTGTGATTCCAGTAGGTCCCAACAGTCCCTATAATTGGCATCTCATCCGGACTCCGGCTTGGTGACTTCCTTGGTGAACAAGAAGCAGAAAACTGCCTAAGCTCTTCTACTGTCAATGCACCTAAAATCGGTCTATCTTCATGGCTTATACCTGATCTTGAACTTTGTGAATTGCTCCACTCAGGAGTGCTCAAATATGAAGCAGCAGTAGGGCTAGCCGCCTTGTTAACTGGTGTAGTTTCTGATGAACTCAACCAATTTGAAAGGCTAGCATCAACTGAAATCTCCTGGCTCAACTTCCTGGATTGCTCACTTTCTGATTTCAAGCTAAAAGGTAGTTCCTTGAAACTTAATTCTTTACTAAATGGACTCCGAAACTCTTGATTCGAATTACAATTTTCTTTCTCAGGCCTTAATATTGGTGTTCTTTTACCCTTGACTGCCTTCCATTGAGTGAGATTTTCTACTGGGTTCAATACAGGATCAACAAAAACACTTCTATCTCTAGCATTGGGTTTTGACCCAGTTGACTTCACTTCTATCTCTACCTCCTCTGTAACCACCTGAGAAGCAGCAATTCTTGCCCTTGAGCATACTATTCCATCTTCTTCGAGGCCATTACCAAATTCTTCATTATAATCTTTTCCCAGGTCACTGTCATCATCTTCTTCTTCATCATCCTTGTCACTAAGATCGCTACCGCCATAGTCCAACTCTTCATCTTCATCATCACTGTCTCTGCAATTTTGGTATCTATGATTTGGCAGAAATGACCCCGTTGAAGTTACTGCCCTATCTTCAGATGAAGACTTCAGTTGGTCAGATTGTACTGGAGTTTCTGCTCTCTTCCCACTTTCATCACCCTTCTCCTGTGGGAAATTAGCAGCTACATCGGGCAAAATGGGCGGCTCGTAGGTTTTCACATTGTTATCGAAAGTTACTTTCTGTTTGTGGCTGAAGCTTGGTCCTTCCTCAGGCCTATCTCTACATAAAAACCCAATTATAAATGTCACCAATTTGAAAGAAGAATCCAACAAAGGAACGAATTTTTTTGTTTTCATACAGAATGAGAAGAAATAAACCAGAAATTATATACGGATGAATCTGAAACTTATGAATTTAGATTGCTTACTGGACTTCTGATGAAGGGCTAACAACGGCTTTGGAGTAATCCTGAACCAAAGACACAACAGGTTGCTCTGCCTTGGTACTCGTACTCCGCTGTAACAGTATTTGAGCGTTCAATTAAATTATACAAGGAGAGAAAAGTTTATCCACTTAGCTCTGTCTGGCTGCAGAGAAAACCAGAGGAAAGAAAAGGAGTACTGATATAAAGCTAAAACCTAGAAAAAGGAAATAAGACCGGCAAGTAGCAAAAGCTCAAACACGATAATCTCTGATTCCCACCCAAAAAACCTAACTTATTGTCATAGTTCAAAGTAGCAGAAACATAAATGAAACCGGAAAAAAAAAATCTTGCTGTTCTTGGGGCTCTTTTCGCACCCAGTTTCTGAGCAACCAAACAAAGTCAAAATTTTAATACAAAACTAAGCTTGGAGAAGAGAAAGGAGTCTCACCTGGTCTCGAGGAAGAACCTTACGCCTCTGTTTTCTGCGTTTTGCATCTTTGGAGGAACCAAAACACGCAAGAAAGCAACCCATCACAATCTCTATCCCTTTTTGACCTTAAATTATAATTCCTTGGCTTCAGATATAGAAGGTTTGAGTAATGGGTATCTTCATGGTATCAAATACACGCCGCGGAGGGAGAGGGAGCGACAAGAGGAAGAAGAAGAAATAAGGAGCGTTTGGACGTGCGGGAATACGAAGTGATCAAGGCCGGTGGGGACAAAAACGGTCAAGAATTTGAGAACTTTTTTAAATGCTTCTTTTTAATTATTTTAATGAAAAAAATAGACAAGTGACCGTTAGAAAACCATGAGTGTGATCACAGCCTGTAATTTGGGATTTTCGTTTTTGTTTTTGTTTTTTTTTTTGGTTGATTAAGGTATTTATTGTATGGTCCGAGATTGATGTGTTTCAGAGTAAAGCTATCTGAACCGTTAGTCTCTAAACCGATAGAGTGGGTCCAGTTCCCACTGTCGGATTCAAAATCGGATCATTACAAGGACCCGATTTTGGTGTTGTCTTTTAAAGCAAAACGCAATCTCAATATTTGCTTGAAGGCCAGCCAAAATAAAACGCTTTGTAATAATTTGTTATTACTGAACCCCAAAAATATCTCCATAACACATGAGGTTTTATTTAAATTTAAATTTCCCTTCTCAATTTTTAATCATTCTAGACAAATAAATAAATAAATATCCATGACATAACATTAAATTAAAGATAAATTATATTTGATTCATTATATTGACACTCTTCTATTTTAAAAAATATGAATTATTTTTTCAAATAAAAAAGTGAATGCAATTTTAGAACACAAAAATTAAAAAATAAGTACATATTTAAAAAAAAAAAAAGAGCATGAACATAATAAAATTAAATTTAAGAAAATGAGTATAATTTATTTCATAAACATGAGAATTTTGAATTTAGCTAATCAAGTTTAATTTAACATTCAACCTCGCTAATAGCACTGTTAAGCCCAAATCAAATTGTTTGCTTTGTTGATTCTTGGTATAGAGGTCACCAGTTATTTTTTTCAGGTTGAATGAATAAGCTTCAATTTAGTTATTTTCATTTTAATTGTAAATGTAATGTTTAAATTAATTTTCTTACAAGCTTTTAGATAATAAATTGTAGACATAGTTATTTTGTCAATATTGCTGTTTGGATTAAAAAAAAAAGTAGCATTTGACCCATGCATTTCACAAACTTATTTTACTTTTAATTTATGATCATTTATCAATTATATTATGAAAAGTATTTTAATTTATTTTAATAAAAATTTATAGAATAATTTAAAAAAAAAACCTACAATGTTATTAAAAATTTGAATATAACTCAAAATGTTTTAGCATCTTATTAAATCATCCTGTACACATAATTACAACCCTTCACATTCTCACTACATTTAAACAAGAGTTATTTCTATTTACCCCCTTGGAAATAGAAATATTATCATTTTCCCCTTTCATCTTTGAGAAAATATCAAAATCCTCCTTACTTTTTTAACTATTATCATTTTTCTCCTCAATGTTTAAGAAACTATCAAAATACTCCTTGCTGTTAAAATTTTTTTATTTTATTTTTTATTTTAAAAAAACAAGAAAAAGAGAAAAGAAAAAAGAAAAAAAAACTTTCCAAAAAATTTAAAAAATAAAAAATGAAGAAATAAAGCTTGTGTAAAATAATTAGATAATATATCACAATTAATTATATTATATATTGATTATAATTTCAATAAAATAACAAAAAAATTTCTCAACTTTTTTATTTTTTCAACTTTTTTAATTTTTGTAAATTTTTTGCTAAAATTTTTTATTTTTTTATTTCATTTTTTTAATAAGATTGTGACTGCTGTTAGAAGCAATGAGCAGAAAAAATGACGAGCTGAAGGAAGAAGTAGCGAATAAGACGTAAAGGAAGGTTTTAACCTATATATTAAAGAAAAAACTATCTCACCCTTGGACGAATTTTAGTTTTTGGTTACGAGGTAGTCATCTCACCCTCGATTTTATTTTTGTTTCTCGTTATCGCAAGGTAGGCTTTAGAGACGCCTCACCTTTAGATGAGTTTTAATTTTTCATTATGAGATAGACTCAAAGATCGTCTTACTCTCGATTTTATTTTTGTTTCTCGTTGTTGCGAGATAAACACCAGAGCCTCCCACCTTTGGACGATTTTTAGTTTTTTATTACGATGTAGAATCAAAGATTGTCTCATTCTCAATTTTATTTTTATTTCTCGTTATCGTGAAGTAGGCTTCAAAGTCGTCTCACCGTTGAATGAGTTTGTTTTGTTACAAGATAGGCTTAAAGATTGTCTCACCCTTGATTTCGTTTTTGTTTCTCATTATCACGAGATAAACTCCAGAGCTTCTCACCCTTGAACAAATTTTAGTTTTCGTTTACGAAATAGACTCAAAGGTCGTTTCACTCTGATAAAGAGTACAAGATAAGATCATTTTTTTCTTTAATATATGAGTTAAAATTTTCCTCTGCGTCCTGCTTGTTACTTTCAACAATAGCTACAATCCTATTAAAAAATAAAATTAAAAAAAAAATTAAAAAATTTTAGCAAAAAGTTTACAAAAATTAAAAAATTTGAAAAAATAAAAAAAATTAAGAAATTTTTTATTATTTTTTATTAAAATTATAGTCAATATATAATATAATTAATTATAACATATTATCTAATTATTTTACACAAGCTTTATTTCTCCCCTTTTTATTTTTTAATTTTTTAAGAAAAATTTTTTCTTTTTTATTTTATTTTATTTTTTATTTTCTCTTTTTATTATTTTTTTAAAATAAAAAATAAAATAAAATAATTTAACAATAGGAAGTATTTTGATATTTCCTTAAACATTAAAGAAAAAAATGATAATCTTCAAAAGTTAAGAAGGAAAATAATAATAACTAAAAAAGCAAAAGAAATTTTGATATTTTCTCAAACATCAAAGGAAAAAATAATAATATTTCTATTTTCAAGGGGATAAATAGAAATAACTCTTTAAACAAATACATGTATTCATGATACATATCACAGGTATGATTGTGTCATTATGTGTACAGAAGTTGTATTTTATTAGTGACAATAACATAACTTATGGAATGAATATTAAACAATAGTTAGGAGAACAGGTAACAACATTCAATAGGCATTGTCAAACTTAGCTGATTATCTTTTGCCATCTATACAAGGCAGCACAACACCTGACCTAAAGCATTTTAGCTGACAAAAGGCTGCAACTTACATGCAGCAATTGACTCTAGAAGCCATGTATGTCCAATGACTTGGGCACCAACGCTAGCAGCCAAATCCTCTGCCTCACTTGGTCTCTGCCATAGAATTGAAACTTCATCTCCTAACCTGCATCCTTGTGGAGGATCAATATTGTAAACAACTAGCAGCTTTGATGCAGTCATCTCAGAGCCATGAGCTTTTGCTACCAATTCTTCCTTGCTTCCCAAGACACTACCTCCTCCCGCTACAACCAAGTCTTCAAGGTCCTCCTTATAAGCCGCCATGTAATCATCAGAAAAATAAAAACTTAACCCATTGAGCAGTTTTGGCTCCTGTTTTCATAAGAATCAGATTATTAGTATTCACAGTTAAGAGAGTATGTTCTTCTAACCCTAATGGTTTGTTTGAGAGATGTGAAACGAGGATAATGAAGGACAAAGTTCATATTTTTAATAAACTTCTATGAAAATTGCATTCCACCCACCTCCCTTTTCTCTTCATTTCCCTGACTTCCGAATAGACCATAGTTATCACAAGACAAGTTAATAAAACTAAAAGGTGAAGGTATTCATCAAGATGCTTGATATAACCTTGATACAAAAACTAGGTCATTACTTTGCATGAAACACAGATACAACAGAAAAGTACGTACATTGTTTAGTGCCCTGAGCCTGCCAGCTTTTGGACCATTGCGACACCCATGGTGGTCAAGATTAATTTCATATGGTTCTTCTTCCACGGGATGCATTGCCTCCATGCTTGCTTTTATCCCTACAAAATAACAGGTAGCATCAACATCAGGTATGAATAAACAGAAAAGATAAGTAGTAAAGCAAGCAATCAATGTTAGGAAATAACCCAAATTAACTTACAATCCATATCCCCCACAAAATAACAGGTAGCATCAACATCAGGTATGAATAAACAGAAAAGATACGTAGTAAAGAAAGCAATCAATATTAGGAAACAATCCAAATTAACTTACAATCCATTTTAAGAACCCATCGGCCATTTAGAATGGCCATCAGGACTTTTAGTGTCCTTGAGCATGCTCCATTTTCATCAGTTGCAGCAATCACATGCGTGACATTGGGATTCCAGAACTTGGTCACAGTAGCTCCCATTTTGCTTGCATAATTGATCATAAAAATCTGCATCACCAAGAGGGTAAATTTATTACACAGGTCAACCCTTAGTTAATCATATAATGGATAAAACAACATTCGATGTTATACAACAGGCAGTAAGTCTGTAACAGGTTGAGAGGAACTTTTGAGAAAAATTATCCATTTCAGAAAGATATATAAATTAGATAATTCAACTTCTCTCACCAAGGCTTAAGATAGAAACAAGTGTCACGAGCTTTACCTGTACTTTGACAACTTCCCAATGCATTTTCATTGGAAGAAAATTTTCATGAACGATATACACACAATCAAAATGTAGGAGAGATAATAAGGCCAGGAAGGAAGAAATCGCAGACGACAAAAAAAAATCCAGGCAAGTCAAATACAGTCATACTAACCTTCTGTTCAGTTGATAGAGAAGATCCACAGAAAACCCATTTTTTATCATCATTGGCTGAAGTAACCAAAAGGTTTGACTGCTGCAATTCCATGCTTGAAGGACTGCATATTAGACGTGGTACCAATTATTAGCAGCAAACACTGTACAACCTCATACTAAGACCGTGCTCTTGTTCCCTTGAAGAAAATCTTATGGCAAAAAAATAAAAAATAAAAAAACACTATTGAACTTATACAGGAATGCTTTATTCAAGTAATCAAGCAAGTTAACACAATATGCAAGTTGTCAAAATCATAAAGCATAACTTGTGTTTGGCTGTCAGCATTCTTTCAAATGTTTAAATTCAATAACCAAGACATGAAATCCTAAAGAAATTGATATTGCTGAAAGCTGAGAAGAAAACATACAAAGGAGATGACACAGGCTGCTTGCCACGGGGCTGTTTCCTATTTCTGGATTTCTCGTGTGGAAATCTAAAATGAGAATGAGTTGGACAGAGCATAAAAAAGTTCTCCTGACCAAAGAAACAATTATGCACAATGTTTGTATTAATGCACTGAAGAAAAAAATCAAAACAAAACAAAAAATGGAAATAAAATTTCTAACGTAAGAGATAAGAAAACTACATGATCCATACGGGCAGTTGAGATTCCCATTGCACAAGGAGCATGATAAGTCCTTCTGCATGATTTAACATAGCAGCCAAGAGCAGCTCCCTTTAGACCACATGTGCTGCATTTAAGTTTTGCTCCCCTTGCCACTTCTGGCTTCAAATTCTTAACTGCTTCATCAACAAAATACACTTGGGGTGCCCTGGATTTACAAAGTTTATTGTGTATTTATTAGCTAAATGTTTATGTTGGGTTATCCCACATCAGTTGTAGAAGGGGTTTGGTGTTAGTTTATAAATGTGAGGGAAAGCCTCACCTCCTGAGCTAGCTTTTGGGATTGAGAAGGCCCAAATAGCACCCAACAGTTAAAAGGGGTGGAATGCAAATCAAAGACAGTACAAATGCATATCTATGTAATTTGAGTTGTACAATCCAATGATAGATAAATCATAATTGATCTTTCAAGAGCTCTATAAATTCTGATAATTTCTCAGGAATACATGTTACTTTCAGGCAGCTAATATTGACGGTTAAGATATACTTCAAAGTAAAGTTAACCTACCATTCAGTGCAAAGTTTATGCACATGCATGACATTCGGCTGGGTTGCTTCATCTCCTTCCACTGAATTTCCATCTGCATAATGCAACATTGGCCCAGTAACCTAGAAAAGTTCACCAAGATATCAGGAAATTAGTTTCATTTTCATCTCTAGCTTACACACACACACACACACACAGTCAAACTCATAAAAACCAAAGGCATAACATGCAGTAAAATTGCATGCAAGAAAAACTTTACCTCTGTGATTTTAGAGGATTGGCAAAATGCACAGATGCTTGTATTTGAATGTGACCCATCAGGAGTTGCAAGAGGTTGAATCTGATCGTGACTTTTCAAGCCTGTCTCTAATGCTCCATGGACAAGATTTTTTTGTCGCTTGATTTCCCTCATAATACCATCAGTTTGAGAGGCAGAACTTTCAGACCTTAGCTGTGTCGTTCTATCTTCCAAATTTCCATTAGCTTTGCTTGTTCTCTTCAATGAAGAGCTTTCTTGTCTCTCAGCATGCAAGAGCTGACGGAAAAAAAAAAGTCATCTTTTAGGTGAATAATATTAGGCACAAAATGAAACCAAAGTAAGGATAGAATTGAAAGAAAACATAGCATTGCTTCAAATGTTTTTCCATGAGGCCATCTATAACATATTAAGTAAATCACCATCCTAAAGAGAACTTTTTAAAAATACCTTGTCTAACAAATTATTGTTCTATAAAATTTTATTGATTTTTTTTTACTTGTCCATATTATGAACTTACTTTCTATAACAAATTTAATTAACTGAGTCTAATGCATAAAAGAAAGCACCAAGTAAAATGAGATTCGAGGCTACTCAATGTAAAGTTGCACTAAATTAATTTGAATAAAAATTACAGAAAAAGCTCAGTTTCTTACAGGCTGGCTGTCATGATCACTGCTGTCATTATCTGAAACTTTGGAATCACAAAAAGGGGGACTGCCCGGTAATGACTGTGTTGCTTGATTCATGTCCATTTCAGCAACTCCACACACCTCATGGCCCCCAAATCCTAGCTGGGAACCTTGCATTTGATCAGTCTTTCCTTGACTGCTAAAGTAAACTCCACCTTTACACAACATCTCAAGATCTTCAGCTTTCCCACGGACTGCAATGCCACTGCTCTCATGATTTTGAGAATTCCCAATTCCAACTTCATTGGAATGATGTAAACCCAATGGAACGTCAACAGGTTTAGTAGTTCTTAATTCAGAAGTTTGGAATGGCTCCCTGGTCAATTTCTCATCAAAACTTGAAGTCAACGATGCTTGGCATGGCTCCAAAGTTCTCACACCCTCTACATTGATCAATTTACAGAAAATATTGTGAACCAAGCTCAAGGGATTAGCTAAATTTTTATGAAATCAAAGTAAAAGTGCTTTACCAGAAGAAAATTGCTGAAATATATTGGCAGAAAACGTGGCATCCAAGCTTCTATAGATATTTGCCATATTTTCCACAAAAGGTACATGCCTTAGATCTGCCGTCCACAATCAATTCAAAGAAAAACGAGAATTGGTCACATCAACTTAAAGAGAGAAAAAGAAAAAAACACCCTCTTAGCATAAAAGAAAAGGGTTATCTGCCTCATCATATTTACGAACGGACATTCAACATTGCAACACCCAATATAGTTACAAGTCACATTAAGGTAGACCAAATGAACAAAATTTCCACTTTCTAGCAGATCCATTAAACATAAATGCAGATCCAGAATGAACTAATTTATTAGATTAAAAAAAAAATAAAAAATCAGCATCTACATCTTCAGCCCTCTACCCACAAACAAAGTTTGACAACTAGTTACCTCTATGAGCAGCAAACTGAGTTTTACAGAGAGCACATTCTGATCCAAGCCTGGTACAATCAGCTAAACATGAACTGCAAAGAGAAAAACATTATCCCGATTCAAATGACACTTAATTTGAGAAATTTAGGTGCTAAGATCATCCAGAGCAAATATTCGAAGAAGGAACCTACTTGCAGAATATGTGGTTGCATGGAAGTAGAATCGGTCTACTAAACAAGTTTAGGCTGCAAAATCAAAAGGAACAGTACCATCAACATGTCAGATCACTTCGTCAAAATAAAAATGAGAGAGAGAGAGAGAGAGAGAGAGAGAGAGAGAGAGAGAGGTGACAAACCAGAGAGGGCACTTGAGTTCAAGACCCATTTTCTGGAACTGAAGCATCCATGGGTTCAACATTTTGGTGTTACTTTTATTCCCAAAAACCTCCATTGTTGAAACAGCTTCAAGAATTTGAATCACAATAGAGAACTCACCGAAACAGCAAAACTTTTCAGTCTATCAATGATTCAACGGGAGCGAAGCATTTATAGGAGATGAGGTGATTGAAATGAGGACGACTGATATTTGATCTGGGAATAAAGAGGCGCGAGTTACATAATTTTAATTTGATTGGCACAACGATGACGTTTGAAGTTTGCGCGCTCTTTTTGTTTTTCGCCTCGTGTTTCAAGTGAAGATACCCGACCGCCATATGTCGTAGGTTTTGGAACATATCTGAACCTCTGAGGGCATGGTTTGCTGTCTATAAAAAGGATGTTATTGCATTTTTGTCAAATTTTAGTATTATTGTAAATTGATATCTGTCAAAAATATTTATTACACATTAAAATTTATATTTTAAAATAAAATTGGATATTTATTGTGTTTTTAATTGGAATTTGAATATATAGGATAAAAATACCCTCATCAAATTAATTAATATTTAGAATAGTTGGCGATTAGTGTTTAGATTTAATAGTTAGCATTCTAGGTTACAGGATTGAGTTAGATTTAATGGTTAAAATTTTAGGATTTAGTAGTTAAAGTTTATTTTATTAAAAAATAAAATAAATAATTTTATCATTGAGACAAAACTATTAAAAATTTAATAATAAGTTAAAAATAAATTTAAATAAAAGCACATAGTTTTTAGAAGTAATTATCCAATAAAGGTTACTAAATAAAGCGTAAGATAACATTTTTTTTATAGGATAAAGACTTCTTTAATTACAACATTAGTAATGACATTGGCTAATAATGTAATTTATGATAATTCTAATGGGTTGCTTGAATGGATGGAACATGATGAAAATGAATGAAATAGAAGTAATTAAAATAAAATTTCATTATTTAGGAGTTCTTTTAGTACAGGAAATGAATGGAATGGAAAAGAAACTCTTCCATTCCTTTCCACTCAAATCTCTAAAATTTATTTCCTCTTAAATTGAGATAGAACTAATGGAATGAAATATATTTTTAATTAAAATATTATAAAATTAGTTTTCATCATTTTTTTATTTAAACATTCAAACAATGAAAAGGTAGTTTCCCTTCCATTCTTTCCCTTTCTTTTCATTTCCATTCCATTATGTTCCATTTCATTTCATCATCTCAAAACTCTCAAATATAGCCTAAGTGATGTTTTTAAATACGATATTAGTGATTGATATTTTTCTTTTGTTTTTCTTTTTTATGGATGAAAATTTTCAAAACCTTATCTTTTTTGGATTCTTGAAATGATCGTAACTAAGTAATAATTTAGACAAATACAATCTGACCTTTTTTTAATATCTGTCCTTGAAATTTATGATACAATGAGAGGGAACTCTTTTTTACACTCTTTTTCTTCTTGGTAACTAAGAACATCGTAATTTTGTTTTTCTAGGAGTTAATGCATTCTCAATGTTGTGGGAAGAATTCATTCTTCTTCATATACTTTTTCTTACTTTTAATATAACAATAAATACTAAAAATGATTATCAAGAATTAAAAAAAAAAAAATCATTCATCATCCTAGACGATACCTATTGAAATTATGCTAACCCACTTAAATAATAATTATGCATTATTGTCGAACACCTAATGTATTTTAGAATATACAAGGTGATGAATGAATATTTATTGTAGTAAGATGTTTCTAATTATTTACTATTTTAATTTTATTCATTTAATGTGTAAAGAAATATTTTCTACAGTCCTAATTTTTTTATGTCCGCTTTATTCACATTTAAGAATATTGAAACCATATATTATTTTCACAGTAATCTGTTCATTTGGTTTTCATTTCTCTTACAGATATGCCGAGGTGAAAGAAAAATTTTGGTTGTACAAATTTATAGTATCGACCACATCTGAAAATAGAAGCCAAAAAAAAAAGTAATTAATTGTCAACAGAAGAAATAAAACCCACTCAAAAGTGTTTGACGTGTGTGCTTGCACCTGAAAATGTGAAATCCAATTATGACGATGATCCTACAGGGAAATGAAAACCATATGGATTTTGGGGGTAATGACACAGCAGCATCCATACTTGAGAAGCTAAGTAGGCAGCAAGGCGTCAAAAGTGATGCTAGACCCCAAGCCCCATGAAGGATGGAAACAGAACCAAGGAGATCATAGCACATTTAACATGGTTGAAATGACAACTTTCTAATAGATCCACATATAGTTATCAAATGCAGGTATATTAATAATATCAATATAAAATTAACCATGCAAAAATAAAAGGAAAAAAAAAGTGTAAGAACTCAACTGCAATATGGAATGTTGATAGGCGACTGGAGAATACAGTGATGATATAAATTTTAAAGCAGAACTACCAAGTTGCCATCTGAGCTGTTGGCCCGAGAATGATCATAATCCTTAATAGACTATATTTGCAAATTGACAGAAAGTTCAAACCAGCCAAGCATAAGCTTGAAAAGAGAAAATAATTGAAAAAAAAAATGAAACAGCAAGCTCAATTTGTGAAAGCTACACTTTCAGCAATTTCTTTGTAATCTTACACAAGGAAAACTTTAAGTTGTTCTAAAAAAAGCCACCTATTTTAAGCTCCATTTATCAGAGTGGATATTATTAATTATAATATACAGTTCTATGCATTATCGCTGCCTACCAATTGTCATGCACAACGTTCTGTATATGAGTACGTAGCATTAATCCTCCAAGCTAATGGTAGCCTGACCAATTGGTTGCTGTGACCCCAAGATATCCAATGTGTTAACTATTCTTGAGTAACAAGAATCATCCAAGAGTTGGACCCGTCACAACTTGACATCCAAATTGTAAAGTGAATTGCAAGAATAAAGCTGACCAAAAATAAGCAGGACTCTCTAATATTGCAATGGAATTACTGAAGAAGAAGATCCTTTCGCACTTCAGGGTTTTATCCCAGCTTCTGGTTGCTAACAGATTCATCTCAGGTATCCAGGCGATATCTTTAATGGGAGCATCATGCATGGCAACAGTCATTGGTTGTCCACCAGACAAAAGAGGCCACGTTTTGGCCTGCTTTTCACAGCCTCCAGAAAAGACAGTTGTTGATCCATCATCTTTCCAAGTTGAGCACAAAACCTTTACCACACTATATATATATATATATATATATATATATATAATGTATGATCAGCAACCCTACAGGCTAAATTCAAAATTATCATGTTTTCCCAGTAAAATGTAGTCCGAATTATGAATGTTTGATCATGAGATATTGATGCCTTGGGTGTACTGTTGACAACAGTTCCATTTCTTACTATCTCCCAACATTGGACCTACACGATTGTTCAACAGAAACAGGTTGTCAGTGAAGCACTGATGCAAAGAAATGAAGATTAAACAGAAGAAGATCAAGAAAGCAAAAGATCATCATATTAATCTCTAAATTTTATTCTTTGCCTATAATAAACTCATTAATGCAACACAAAATAATGAAACAAATCAGATATAACAAAGCTGGTTGTCCCATGATGTAGCTAATTGGCCTTTGGACTGCAACTATGACTTGAAACAGAATCACCAGGTGGTTGTGCCACCTAAAAATTGCAAAATTCATGTAAATCTTGGTTCACATACAGAATAAATAGCTAAGCAAGTGCAAAACAAAGAAATCCCGAATCAAAAATTCCTCACAAAATGGACTAAATTCCTCATAAAAAAAATTAGTACAAGCTAAACCCGGGATTTCCTTCCAGTATATGTAAACTGAAATCAACAATTCAAACATCTGGGTAGCAATAGCTAATACAGGCTATAATAGATCAATTTTATAATTTTTTACCATAACAGAAACCGATAAATAAGTCAAGTTTAGAAACTTAAACATAATAAGAAGGGCTG
>JANHAO010015378.1:0-14847 GCA_026873985.1 Saraca asoca | reverse complement strand
CTCTTTCATAAGTTTTTTTTTCCTTTAAATTTTATCCATTTAAGTAGGAGTTTTCCTTTGCTGGTTTTAGCTATCAAAATGAGGACAAGGTAGGGACGAAACCAAACACTGTCGGTAAGATATATATGTTTCTACTGCCTTGCCTACCCTAATTCAATGAGATAAAGTAAAGATCTAAAGTTCGCAACGTTACTGTTTACAGGGACGAACCAGATCTTAAAAGGAGGTGAAGCAGACTGAGATAGCAGCAACTGAGAGTGGGACAAGGATTCTCTGTTGCCCCTCCTCGAGCGTTTTGAAATAACAAAGAAAAATCAGAACGGTGCATTTTGATTTATTTGATGAAAAAAGAAGTGCCATCAAAACGGTGTGTGCTAACAAAAAAAGCATCAAAACGATGTGTTTTGACGTGCAGCACGGGGGCAGCAGAGAATCCTTGTACGTGGTAGCCACGTAAACCTCAAGCTCCCTGTCGAAGCCGAAGTATAATAATATTGTAGATTGACAAATCGATACGGGTCATACTTATTAATGGGGCTATTTCTGTCTTTTGGTTTAATTAAACACAGCAGGATGTCAATTCCGCTATTAAGCACGCCATGCACTTATAAGGGAACTATCTGAAGTATTTTTTTAATCCGCATCGTTGTCATTCTTAGTTTGTTAGAATATCAACTACGTGGTTGGCATTCTATTGATTCATTTCCAGTTTGCCCTTTTTTTTTTTTGAAGGATGCTATATATCCAGCTGAATGATTAAGTGAATTTATGGAAAGATATTGAATGAAATTAGGAGTTGAATTTTGGAGATCTGTACGGGGATGACATTGCCTTGAATTTAGAGATTTATAGGGAATTACCCTTCACAGGAATTACCTTGTGAGAGACGGTGTCACGTGACTGACCCACAATTCTAAGGATGTGGCTAGCAATGGCAATGGGGCGAGCGGGGCGGGGAATGAGGTCCCCGTCCCCATCCCCGATTCTCGTTGGAAAATTTTTTTCCGTCTTTGTCTCTGTCCCGTAATGTTGAGAGAAAATTAGTCTCCATTCTCGATCCACGCAGAAAAATGAGTCCCTATAATTTTTTTTTAAATTTTAAGTATCTATTTTTTATTAAATAATATAAAATTAATAAAAAAATATAAAAAATAATCAAAATATAATAAATAATATAAAATTAATATGTAAAATTAATCTTTTTACATATCAGGACGGGGAGCATAATCCCAGTCCTCGATCCCAAAATTGATTCAGGAAAATTTTTTTCCCCGTTTTCCGAATCAATCCTCCGATTCCCACTTTGAACGGGGACTCCCCGCCAGATCCCCGCCCAACCGGGGTTCACTGTCATTCCTAGGTGTGGTTGATTTGAATTACGTAAGTGATAACTTAGCATTTTGAGTTGGTGTTAATAAATTAAGACATTCAAATGAATTTTTAAATAAAAAATTCAAAATTTCATAAATAAACCAAAGTTCTAAATATTCAATCAAGTAGAGGTGCACGTAGAAGTTTAAAATTCAAAAATAAAAATCATTGAAAATCCTTAAAAGAAATACTAAAATAAAATATAAATAAATCAAAAAATATGTGAGTCTGCTTGATTGACAACATAATATTATTGTATATGACATCACTATATGAATCAAGTAAAAGGGTAATGATACAGGATAAAAGTTCTTCATCTAACGAACTTGGAATGGGCAGTATTGTATCATGGTATTGAGCATAGTCGTTGGATGCGAAACAAAATATTAGAACCCACAATGGAAGGCCACACACGTAGGGGAAAATTCAGGGCTACCAAACTTTGACTTGCATTTTGATCTAATTAGAGACCTCTGAACATATCAGTATTTGGTCTTCTATGAAATAGATCATGAGACCTATCACCCTACAAAATTTTGTGTTAGTTTGATTTTGTTTGCTTGTAGAACAGATGTTTTGAGGTGTGTAAACCATTTAAGCTCTAATAAGGATAAAATAGAATATTTTAATATTATTTTAGTATAACTTTACATTTTTTAATTTCTTTTAAAGATTCTTTATGTATAATATCAAAGGAAAAAAAAAAAAAGACCAAAATGATAGCACTAATTAACAAAATAGCCTTTTGGAAAAATTTAAAAGAAAAATTATCAAAATGCTCTTAAGGGTAAATTACAATTTACCCCTTAGTGTGAAAGTTAAATGACTTGCCCACCAAGTCTAAGAGGCTAACAGCCATAAGGAAAACGGAGAGAGGAAATTGATCTCATTTCCCTAACATCTACAGTTCATCATCTTCTTCCTTTCTACCTCTCAACTTCCATTAAAATTTCTCCAAACTCTTCATTGATCTTCTACCTTAGGTCTCCTAAAATACAAAGTTTTAATTAAGACAATTTAGATATCACTAATACAGAAACACACATCTACGTTGGTTATTTTATACATTTCACGTCAGTTTTGAAATCAACATCTACTTAAGTGACATGATATGTTAGAATAATCCATGCCAATTTTTAAACTGACATGTAAAAAGGAAATGATGTTAGTTTTCTAATATAAAACTAACATCTTTTTGTATGGAAAAAAAATTTTACACATTGATTTTTTTTTTTTTTATGAATAATCGACATCTTTTCTTCTACTACAATGTTGATTTTTGTCACAAATTGACATCTTTTCTCAATCACTAAATACATTAGATGTATTAAAAAATTGATATCTTTCCTCGATATTAATATAAAAATATTAGTTTTTGATTAAAAAATGATGTTTTTTGCCTTAAAAAAAACCCTAATACTAGCTACATTTTTTTAATAGAGATTTGTTATTAACTATCTACATTTTTACAGAAATCTACTACTATTTTACATTTTTGTAGAAACAACCATTAAACCAAAATATACAATCACCAAACACAATCCTAATTTCAATAACTTTAAACATTTTATTAGATCAACAAAAAATTTAAGACATTACAAAACTAAATTAAAATTAAATCATGCTATTTTAACAACTAGTCTACAGATAATGATAATTTTACTTATTTTCTGACTGAATTTCCTCAATTGTACTTCTCTTTCAGTTAAGCCTTCTCTTGTAAAAATATGTTGGATGTATTAAAAAATTGATATCTTTCCTCAATATCAATATAAAAATATTAGTTTTTGATTAAAAAAGGATGTCTTTTCCCTTAAAAAAACCCTAATACTAGCTACATTTTTTTCACAAAGATTTGTTGCTAGCTAGCTACATTTTTTTATAGAAATCTACTACTATTTTACATTTTTGTATAAACAACCATTAAACCAAAATATACAATCACCAAACATAATCCCAATTTCAATAAATTTAAACATTTTATTAGATCAACAAAAAATTCAAGACATTAAAAAACTAAATTAAAATCAAAACATGCTATTGTAACAACTAGTCTATAGATAATGATCATTTTACTTACTGTCTGACTAAATTTCCTCAATTATACTTCTTCAGTTAAGCCTTCTCTTGTAATGCAATTTCTGACATTGATGAGAGCTTCAGGTAAGAAATATTTGAAGTGTTGCTATGTCCATGCATATAAGTCCAAACTGCATTTTTATATATACAATTTAGGTAAGAATAAACACATAATATATTAAGTATAGACATCTTAACTAGAAATTATATATAGTTGCCTACATACATATATATATATATATATATAATAAGCACAACCAATTACTTGAAAGAAATTTCAAATGTTGTTGTGTCCTATAATGCAAACAAACACATAATCAAACAATATTATTATCAAGTCATCTTGACTTTAATAAACACAAAATCAAGTATAAGCATCTAAACTAAAGTTTGTATAGCTAGTTGCCTATATACCACAAACATATAACATATCAAGTATATGCATTTAAACTAAAAATCATGTAGTTACCAATAAAGACAATCAATTACCTTAAATTTTTCCTAATATTTTTCTCTAGGAGGATCTTCAACTCATATTTAATTTACTTGAAAGATAAAATTTTATTTTTTTATGAAATTAGCAAAATGATATATGTATTTCATATAAGGAAACCAATATTCAAGAGGCTATACAAATTGTTATTACTAGATGACTGAATTCCTTTCTGAGGTAATTTCTGCTCCACTCAAATCAAATAATTTTATTATCAAGGCATGTTAATAAAATAAACACATAATAAAGTATAATTAAGCATCTACTAACAATTATATAGTTAATGGCCTATATACAATAAACAGATAATATAAGAAAATTGAAAAACCCTTCCATATGCCACTATACGTTAATCAGGCACTAGAGCTAGAAGGCATTTGACTGCTTCCTGTATAGACAAAAAAATTAAATTAAAAAAATTAATTATAATGTTATTTTTCACAAAAAAATATTATAATCCACTTACATAATTGTTGACGTCGGATTTTGGTAATGATCCAAACTCCAGCCAACGGGGGGATTCTTCAGGATCTCTGACCTATAACTGGTTCAAATACAAACAAGACAGAAAAATAATCAAAGGAGAAGAAAAGAAGAGCAGGAAAGAAGGCACAAGGTTTAATATGGTTCGGCTAAATTCGGATATCGCTGGGCCCTACGTCTATGGTAGTGTGTTATTGATACAGTTTTTCTACAATGTGTGATCTTTGTTTTGGCAGAGTTTCGATATATAAGAATGAGTTGTTCTCTATGGAGGGGCTCCTTCCTCATATTTATAGAGGAGATGAGGCTACAATGGTAATTACATATGTAGTAAATCTATTACATCAACATTTATTGTACAAGATAGAATATGCAGACTAAATCTTTTACTTTTGGCTACTGCAGCCATCTTCTATAGGCTGGGACCTCATTTGTCCGTTGGGGCAAGACATGACTTAGTCTTTTGCTGGGCCTTCAGGTCGTAGGTTATGCTTCATTAGCCAGGTCACTAGCTCGTTCATGAGTAATGGAGCTGAGGTCGAGCTCGCTTAGCAGCTCGCGAGCTCGAGCTGCAGAAATCACTTCGCAAAGTGACCTAATCATTTTCACAGGCCAGTTCCTTCACTATTCTTGAGCTCCTTGAGGGTCCATCCAGGACCAAATTTCTTATACAATATTAGCCCCCAACTTGCAGTTCACTTTTAGCGGGCTGGGAGTTGAAAAACTTTTTGATTTCAGATCAGTCAAAGTTCTTTCCCAAGACTATTGATTCATTTGTTCCAAGCCATGCTTTTGATGGCACGTGTCCAGTAGCTATTATTGGGTCAACTTAGCCTTTCCCGAGGCCATAAATGGTGATGATTGGGGGAACGATTCCAGATCTTTTGGTAGATATGGTCCTGATTCTATATAAATGGGAGACAATCCCCTTTAAGTTTTGTATTTAAGCAAATCATGGAGCCTCCCGATGAACCTCTATCATTCCTGGCATTCTAGCCTTCCTCAGAGGTGTGTATGGTCTACTACATGGGTAACTTGGAGAACTCATCTCCCTTGGTAACATGGAAGGATCTCATATGGATCTCAGACTACATCCTTTCAACTCCGCCGTGAGGCATTTGCTCGGCCGGCCAAGCTCTCAGGGCTTCCTGATTAGATTCTTTCAAGAGGAGCAGGTGGTCGAGTGTGAAAGGATGCAGCACTGCCGCTGATTGTGCATTGGAAAAAGAAAGTTATGGTGTGTGGTCACTAATAAACTGAGGCACGGCTCCCCAAGGCTGGCCCTTTTTCTTAGTCATAGATTTTTCCTTTCATATTTGGTTTAGTCTATACTCAGAGCTTTCTGATGTAATACTACCTCGTCAAGGCCTTTTAATGAATAAAATTACTTTTCAGCAATTTCTATTTGTTTTTGTTTTCTTTTGCAAATACTTTGGTTTAAACCATCTATACGTCCTGTGCGTAGTCAAAAAATAACATGAGTTATGAACTGGAGCATCATTGTGCTCGGGCCGACCCTTTGGCCAGATAGATGAGCGCGCATGAGAGCTACGACTTAGTTGAGTTTGCATGAGAGTTACGAAATTCAACAATTCTGTTGCCTTGGGTGAATAATTGATTCGTCAATTCTTTACACTTCAGTGATCACTAAGTCACGCTAGCGTGGAGTGTTTAAGAGTGCTTCCGCACCTCAGCAAGCATGCAGCTGCGCTGGCATAAGCAAGTTTGTTTTGAGCGTCTCCACGCTTCAGTGAGCCCGCAGCTCAACTCGTTAAGTGAATTTATTTTGAGTGTCTCCATGCCTCAATGATCCCGTAGCTACGCAAGCTAAACGAGTTTATTTTGAGTGTTTCTACACCTCAGTGAGCCCGCAGCTATGCTAGCTAAACGAGTTTGTTTTGAGCGTCTCCACGCCTCAGCTAGCCTATAGCTATGCTGGTTAAGTGAGTTTGTTTTAAGTGTCTCCACACCTCAGCGAGCTTGCAGCTATGCTGGCTAAATAAGTTTGTTTTGAGCGTCTCCATGCCTTAGCGAGCCCACAGCTACGCTGGCTACACGAATTTATTTTGAGCGTTTCCATGCCTCAATAGGACCGCAACTATGCTAGCTAAACGATCACCAATTCTTCTCTGAAATGAGCTCCGGGGGGCCTTAATTGGATTGGGTGTCGCGATTAGTGTGAAGTATGAAGTCTTTGATAAGATTCACGATATGTTGCCTGTATGTGAGCTGTGAATATTGCTAGCACTTAGGAGTAAAGAGGGAAAAGTGAATGACATTATATCAATCAGCAAATAACTTTCGATAGAATTGAAGAAATGACAATTACATCTACCCCGAAATTTAAGATACAACATTAAAATACAACTCGGACCAAGCCCCACGGCTCTTGGTTGGTATTACGCTGAGAAGGCTGGGGCAGTTGCCTTAAGGGCTGTACCACGTACTCCCTTAGATGTCCTCTTCTGATCAGGTCCTTAATCGCCTCCCTGAGAGCCCGAAAATTCAAAGTACCATGACCGGCCTCGTTGTGATAGGCATAGAGTTCTTCATTGTTCCTCCGCCTAAAATGAATCCTAGAGGGCGGGGGCACCCTGAAATCTTCCCTATTCTTTTCTATCCTGAAGATCCTATTCTAGGAATCTGATAGGATGCTATATTGTTCATAACGGTCGGAGTGCTGAGGTCATTCATTCTTGGGCCTTTTGGACTTCTTGGTCATCCGCTCGGCAGAGTGGTCACCTTGGTCCATGTCGTGCCTCATCTTACCATGAGAGGAACTAACTTTTTCGTCTTTCTTGTCAGACCTTTTCGAGCCAAAAGTCTCTTCCTACTTTATCTACTTGGCATCCCGTTCATAAAACTCGGTGAGATCTTTGATTGGGGGCTTATATAGGCTTTTGTATAGTTTCCCATCTTTATGGAGTCTTGCAGAGATGGTGGCCAGCATGGTTTCTTCAGATGGATTCTCCACCAAATTTGCCTCGAGCCTGAATCTAGTGTTGTAGTCTTTTAGCAACTCCTACTTACACTGAAAGACCATGGCGAGGTAGCAAGGGGGCACCAGTTGTTTCTTCAAAGCTCGATACTGGCTAATAAATTTCTACTGGCAGTCTTCCCAACTGCCAATTGAGCGAGCTGAGAGTCTTTTAAATTAAGTTTGAGGTACGCCTCCCAATGTGGCCGGAAACACCCGACACTTGATTAACTGGTCTGCTATTTGTAAATCCATCTGGATATTGAATGCATTAAGATGATCATAAGGATCAGAATCCCCATTATAGAATGGGATCGAGGGGACCTTGACCTTGTGAGGGAGAGTTTGGGCTTCGATCTCCTATGAGAATGGTGACCGTTCCCTATAGCAAGCTTGATCACTTGAAATTCGAAGGCGTCTCTCCAGTTGAGTCATCCTCTGAAATAACTCTCCAACTAACAGGTCTCGTACCCTAGAGTACTGGCTGGATGACCGCAGGGCACTTGGGTCTCCATTGTCATAGGAGTCATGACCTGGGGTCTACTCTCGTGAGCAATGAGCTAAAGTATGACCTTGGTTGGGATCACTCAGATGTTGAGTTTGCCACTGCTGGAAAACATTCAGTGGTGTTTGGGCTTCATCCCATCTCTGCACACCTTGCACCAACAATGTGACTGCTTTAGTCAGTTCTCCCATCATATGCTCTAGTTTCTCCTGGCGTTGAAGCCAAGTTCATGGTCCGTCAGCATCGTTGGCGATGGAGACTGATTGTGCTAGACTGGCTGGAGGGATATCAGTAGTTGCTCTGATGATAGGAGTAGTTGATGAGTCTATTGTTGAAACATGGCCATCTGAAGGATGAGGTTATGTATTCGAGGCTCTAGTGGCTCTTCCCTTAGCCATTGTAGCAGGAATGAATCAGAATAGGTGAGATCCCCATAAACGGTGCCAAAATGTTAATGTCAAATTTCGGTAATGATCCAAACTCTGGCCAACGGAGGGATTCTTTGGGATCTCTGACCTATAACTGGTTCAAATACAAACAAGACTGAAAAATAATTAAAGGAGAAGAAAAGAAAAGTAGGAAAGGAGGCACAAGGTTAACATGGTTCGGTTAAATCTAGATATCACCAGACCCTATGTCCATGGTAGTGTGTTATTGATACAATTTTTCTATAATGTGTGATCTTTGTTTTGGTAGAGTTTCGGTATATAAGAATGAGTTATTCACTACGGAGGGGCTCCTTTATCATATTTATAGAGGAGAGGAGGCTACAATGGTAATTACATATATAGTAAATCTATTACATCAGCATTTATTGTACAAGATAGAATATGTAGATTAAATTTTTATTTTTGGCTACTGCAGTCATCTTCTGCAGGCGAGGACCTTATTTGTTCGTTAGGGCAAGACATGACTTAGTCTTCTGCCAGGCTTTCAGGTTGCAAGTTATGCTTCATCAGCCAGGTTGCTAGCTTGTTCGTGAGTAATGGAGCTGAGGTCGAGCTCACTTAGCAGCTTGCGAGCTCAAGCTATAGAGATCACCTCGCGAAGTGACCTAATGTCGTAGTGACCTGATCATTTCTACTGGCCAGTTCCTTCATTGTTCTCAAGCTCCTCGAGGGTCCATCCAGGACCAAATTTCTCATACAACAATAATAAAGGAAGTTTAAGCTTTTAGTGATAGTCATTTACCCTTAGTAGCTTTACAAATGGGTTAGGGTTTCTTAGGTAGCTAGCTCTCATATTGCTAGTCAGGGGAGTAGAGTGGATCTCTACCCTCGACTCTGAGATTGATGGTATACCCATCTTCTCAATATAGGCAAACATCTTCCAAATTTCTTCCCACTTGGCCTAGTTCTCCTTTCTCAATTGAGCAGTAATCTCTTCTCTCACTTTTTGTGTCACTCGAGTAGTAATATCTGTAGTAAGATCCTATGTAGAAATTGATGATCTTCAAAGATGTTTTGATGATTCTCCAAAATAGGCCTTGAGATGTACTCTTCCCCCAACCCCCTAATATAATCATGACACTCCACAGAAACTGATGATTCTTAGAGAGGCTTTAACGATACCCTAAAAATAGGCCTTGAGATTTACTCTTTCCTAACCCCTTAATATGGTCGAGTTGCTCTTTAGTTCTTTTCAATGAATAGGTTAGTTAAGTGATAAGCCTAAGATTATATAAGTGATAAGCCGAGATAGGTTAATAAATTATAGACTTATTAAAAATCTATTTTTAATCCTACTTGATGTATATATTTTTATTAGAAATACACATGCCTATCTCAATATTGAGCACAACTTCATAGTTTTTTTATCTCTGTTAACATGGTATTTGAAGCCTTCTAAACCCTAGATATTTTCTCACTTCCCAACATAACCGAACAAAACTTATTCTTTCACTTCCTTCTTCTTCTCCATTTTTCTTCTTTTAATACCGTGAGTTATGATGGTTTCTATCTGGTGGTAATTTTTGAATTGCATGTTTGGTAGTAAGTATCTAGTGTCTAGATGCAATATTTGTGGTAGCTGGTAATTGTCAATTTTGGTGAAAATTAGATCTATCTAGAAGTGCATACAGAGGAGATTAGATCTATCTGAAGGGATTTAGAGTGTGACAGGTAGAAAATAAAAAAATTTGGGTTAACGGGGTAGTAGATCGATGGACAAACAGATCTTCTTAGGTGGTGCATGCAACACATGCTTTCTATTCTAGGTGGCATATAAGGACCATGTGTAGAGGAATTTAGTAGCATATGAGTCACGCACTAGCAACACGTTTCCATTTATAGCATTTCTGGCCATTGGCGCACCTTCCTATGTAGTCGGATATTCAATTTGTAAACTTCTACTGTCATTTTTCTATTTTTTTTAACAATTTTAGGGCTATTTTTTTTTTTTTTGGATTTTGGTTGGAAAATTTGTGATGGTTGACTCCACTTTTTGACATAAGTACCAAAAATAAAAATATGACCTCAAAGGGTGAAGAAAAATTAGAATACAAAACCTTCTTTTCAAATTTGATCTTAACATTTGCTAGAATTATTGACCGGACGTTAGATGCAGAAGGTAGACAATATCTCACTTGGAGAAGAGCTATTGAATATTTCTTTGAAGGTATTGAAAAAGCAAATGACCTTACTTTAGGTCCTTCTACAAACGTCACCAAAGTTAAATGGATGGTGGAAGATCGACATTTATTTGGCCTCTTGTGTAATACTTTGCAAGTGAAGTCAAGGATAATACTGTTAATTGCAAAATAGTCAAAGGCCTATAGACTTTCCTCGAGAGGCTTTACTTAAAAAAGGGTAATCTGCATCAGATATACAATTTATACATATCCTTGTTTTAGCTTGATGGACAAGGTAAAAATATTTCACATATTTATTTTGATGTTAATCATCTCGTGAATAGTAGAATGCTCTTATTCTTATCGTTACAAACATTGAGGCGATGCATACTTAATGGGAACAAATCTGGAATAGTTTTGAATCACTCATACTGGTAAATATGTTTTATCATATTCTTTGAAATGTTAGAGATGTGCATTCTTAATATACAACTCCTAGTGAGTCATTTGTTTTCATTGGATCTAGTACTGGAAGGGATCATGGTAGTAATAGTGGAGGAAGAGGAAGGGGGTATGATTCCAATAATGTCTACATCTATCATTATTACAAAGAACTTGGTCATATCAAGACAAATTGTCCCAAGATAAAAAATGCACCACCATCACGATTTGCACATACTACAACTAGTACTCTTACACTAGAGCCTGAGTCTGCTCATGGAATAATCATATCTGAAGAGCAGTATGCTCGATATCTTCAACTTCAGGCCTCTCAATAGTCATCACCCATCCAATCCATTTCCACTATAGTTCAGACAGGTAATCTTGCTATGTGTCTCTCCAATTTCAATACTAGACGAGTCATTGATTTAGGTGCTACTAATCATATGATAGACAATATAGGTATCTTGTCTTATTTTCACAACTCCTTTTTCTCTCATATTACTTTAGCTAATGGGTTTACTACTTCTATTATTTGAAGTGGTACAGTTAATAATATAGCTAATATTTATTTACCCAATGTTTTATGTCCTCCCAAGTTCCCATTTAATTTACTTTTTGTTAGCTAATTAACACGTACCTATAATTATGGTATTTTCTTTTTTTCCTGATTTTTGTGTTTTTCAAGATCTTTTGACGAAGAAGATTTTTGGCAAGGGATATGAATCTAGTGGATTGTACATACTTGATGAAAAATCTCCTTAACTAATTGTTGCATCTGCTACCCTCACTCCACATTAGTAACACTGTCGCTTGGGTTATCCTTGTTTAGCATCTTTAAAAAAAATTGCATCCTAGTTTGAGTTCTATTTCTACTTTAAATTATAAGTCATGTCAGTTTGTTAAACAACATTGTTAGTCTTATATTATTTGAGTTAATAAACAGGTTGTATCCCCTTTTGAATTAGTATATTTAGATGTTTGGGGTCCTTGTCTCGTCATTTCCAAAATTATTTATTGTTATTTTGTTGATGATTATTCGAAAGTTACTTAGCTTTATTTGATGAAAAGCTGATCAGAATTGCTTGATATTTTTTGTGCCTTTCATGATTAAATTAAAAATTAATTCCAAACACTTATACATAACTTTCGAAGTGATAATGCTAAAGAATATTTTTTAGCAAAATTTTCTTCTTATTTGCAATAGCACGGTATAATTCATCAGTCATCTTATGTAGTTGTTCCACAATAAAATGGAGTAGCTAAAAGAAAAAAAATCATTACCTATTGGAGATTGCTTGTGCTCTCTTGTTTCAAATGAAAGTGCCTAAGGTGCTCTGAGCAAATACGGCTGCTACAACTTAGTTTTTGATCAATCACATACTGTCTTCAATTCTTGATGGTCAGGTACCTTATTCTCTTTTGTTTCCTTCTCAGACATTGTTTCCTCTTACTTTATGTGTTTTTGGCTGCACATGTTTTGTTGGGGATCATCGTCCTCAAGTTTCTAAGTTAGATCCTCGATGTTTTAAATGTGTCTTTCTTGGATACTCTTGAACTCAAAAAGGGTATCGATGTTAGTCCTCTAAATTGGGTTGTTATGTTGTCTCTTCTGATGTTAATTTCTTTAAGTTTACTTGATTTTTGGATTTTCTGAGTCTTCTTGCTCGATGTCAGACTTTGAATCAATTGATGAATATTTTCTTGTGCATTCCACTCATCAGGATTCTCAGGTCTTTTTCACTGAAACTTGAATTACTCATCCCATTAAGTATGTTTACTCTCGTAGAGTGTAGGTACAGATGTAGTTTATCCTTCTACCATTACTAAAAGATTAGGTGTAGCACCTGTTATAGACATCCCATCAACTTCGTCTCCCTCATTGGCATCTTCTCACAAGATCCATTTCCTATGTCCTTTAATCTTGATTTGCCTATTGCTCAATGAAAAGATATTCATAGTTACACCTAGAAAAGTACCCTTAATCACCCTTATTCAATTTCTACCTTTATGTCTTATTTATCTTTATATCTCTCTTCACAATCCTTTATTGCCCCATTGGATTCTATTACTATTCCTAAGTCAATTTCAAAGACACTTTCTTATGATGAGTGGCTTATCGCAATGAAGGAGGAAATGATACCTTTTGAGGCTAATCAGACTTGGGATGTTGTGCCTTTATTGCATGGTAAGCAACCTATTAAATGCAAATGGGTGTTTACTATAAAATTTAATCCAGATGATTCTATTACTTGATTGAAAGCTTACTTAGTGGTAAAAGGGCATGCTCAGGTTTAAGGCATCAATTATTCCAAAACTTTTTCTCTTGTGGCTAAGATTACTTTCGCTCATTTTTAATTTTATTACCTCTCAAAACTGGGTTTTTAATAAGCTTGATGTTAAAAATGCTTTTCTACATGGTGATCAAGAAGTGTATATCGAGTAACCACCTAGTTTTGTTGCTTGGGGGAGTATGAAAAAGACAAAGGTTCTATTTGAAAAAGTCTTAATATAGATTTAAATAGTCTCCTCAGGCCTGGTTTGGAAAATTTAGTAATGTGGTTATGGAATTTAGGATGCAAAAAAGTGATCATCAAATTCAGGTTGCATTCTCCTGCCTATTTATATGGATGATATTATGATTATTGGTAGTGATAATTTGGGCATTTCAAAACTGAAGACTTTTCTTCAAACCAAATTTCAGATGAAGGGCCTAGGAGTACTTCAATACTTAGGTATTGTGATTGCTCGAAATAAGTAAGGAATTTTCTTGTCATAGAGAAAATATGTGCTTGATCTTTTGAATGAAATAGGTTTGCTTAGGACCAAACCATGTGATGCCCCTGTGATTCTAAATGTTAAGCTTGGATTGGAAGATAGAGAACTATTAGAAGACCCAGAATGATACAGATGGTTAACAGAGAAAAATTAAACTATCTTACTATCACCAGGCTAGACATTGCTTTCCTAGTAAGTATAGTAATTCAGTTCATGAATTTTTCAAGAATCTCTTATTGGGATGCAATTATACATATCTTAAAATATCTCAAGAAGACACTTAGGCACAAAATCTTATACAAAAATCATGGCCATTATAGAGTACAATGATTTTTTGATGCAAATTGGCTAGGATGTCCTATAGACCGAAGATCTACTTCAGGATATTGTGTGTTTATTGGTGGAGATCTTATGTCTTGGAAAAGCAAGAAATAAACTGTTGTGTCTCAGACAAGTGTAAAGTCTTAATATTAGGCCATGACTCATGTTACATCTAAGTTTGTGTGGATTTCTTACCTTCATCAACTTAGGATTAAGTCCTCTAGAACTAGGTAGTTATGGAGTGATAATCGAGCTATCACTCGCATTGCTACAAATCTAGTCTTTCATAAGCCAAAAAAGCATATAGAGGTTGTTTGTCATTTTGTTAGGAAAAAAACTCTAGGAAGGAATTATTGATCTTAGACATATTAGAACTAGGGGATCAACTTGTTGATTTATTTAGTAAGGCACTTCTGAGAAAATGGGTTAATGATATTTGTAATGCCGGGCATATTTGATATCTATGCTCTAATTTAAGAGTGAATAGGTTAATTAAGTGATAAGCTTAGGATTAGATAAGTGATAAGTCTAGATAGGTCAATAAGTTATAGACCTATTATAAGTCTATTTTTAATCCTATTTCATGAAAATATTTTTATTATAAATACACATGCATATCTTATTGTTAATCATGACTTCACAATTTCTTCTCTCTCTTAATAGTTCCTAACATAGTTGTTAATATGTCCATCCTTTCAGATGGAGTAAAATCTCCTTGGGCTGATTGCTATGTGAGACAATCTTGTGGCATATATACAATTAAGAATATTTATTACAACTTAACACTTACAATTACTTAAGAATATTTATTACAATTAAAACTTGCAAAT
>JANHAO010015377.1:0-14862 GCA_026873985.1 Saraca asoca | reverse complement strand
ACGTGATTTTCTAAAAAAAAATTCTTCTTCTTTCTTTTCATAAAGATTTGGATTATTTCCTAAATGAGTTTATTTACAAGATAATTTAAAAGGTAAAAAATAACAGGACAAATATTCTTCTTTCTTTTGCATCAAATGATCTCGTAACCTGAAATCAAAATAAGAATTAGTAGCAAATGATAAATGTTTAAAATTTGTTTTTTCTAAGATTTATCTTTCAATTTGTTTTTCAACATCAAAATAAGCATATAGCTTAGAGTGATTTGATAAAAAATTGCTCTATGGCTAACACAACTCATCCAAATGCTAGGCCATAATTAACATGAGAAGCCTAGCAACGATGAAAGAGGTGTAGGTTTCTAGTGGAAGGATCATGGATTTAGCATGTTTCATGTCCAAATCAGCTAATAAACATGAATATATCTTTAAATTACCTTAAAATGTTAAAAATTTTAAATGGGCTAATGATTATGAGCAAGCTTTCCAAGAGATAAAAGCATATCTGGTTGCACCATCAATACTTAATCAATCAAAGCTAGGGTAGACATTGTTCATGTACTTAGCAATGACGACATAGGTAGTAGATTCAGTCTTTGCTCATGAAATTGAGAAAGAGCAGAAAATTGTATATTTTATGAGTTATACATTGCATAGTACTAAGGTGAGATATCAAAAGATAGAAAAGTTAATCTATGCCTTATTAATAGCATCGCAGAAAGTAAAGCCTTATTTTCAAAGTCATCAAGTTATTATTCGAATAGACACCCTAATATGACAAGTCTTACAAAAGCCTAACTTGGTAGGA
The DNA here is from genome assembly GCA_026873985.1 of Saraca asoca. Classification (NCBI taxonomy): domain Eukaryota; kingdom Viridiplantae; phylum Streptophyta; class Magnoliopsida; order Fabales; family Fabaceae; genus Saraca; species Saraca asoca. The sequence continues at coordinate 14,057 of JANHAO010015377.1, read as the reverse complement.
CAATTGGTTACTTAATCGGTAAATTTGTCTGAATATAGGCTTTTTGTGAAGCAAGGAAAACAATTAAGGCACAGGTGTTGGCAGACTTTGTGGTTGAACTAGCAAAGAAGGAAGAGCTTGGGTTGGATGGTTTGACTTGGACATTATACATCGATGGATCGTCAAAGGATAAAGGTAGTGGAGTGAGGGTAATCTTTGAGGGGCCCATAAACTTAGTTATAAGTATTCATTAAAATTCAATTTTAAAGCAATAAACAACCAGGCAGAGTACGAGACTTTAATAGCAAGACTAAAGTTGGCTAAGGAGGTTGAGTCATAATCTTTGAGAATCTTAAGTGATACTTAATTAATGATTGCTTAAGTCAAAGACAATTATGAAGTAAAGGAGCTGATGTTAGCAAAGTACCCAAAAATTGCCAAGACTTTGTTGAAAGAATTCATGCTTAAGCTAGTAGGGATCCCAAGAGAAGAGAATGAGCATGCAGATGCACTTGCTAGTGCTAAAGTAGCAGTAAATAATAGAATAGTAATCTAAGAAACCTTACAAGCCCTTTGCACGAAGGAAGTGATGTGCATAAAGAAAGAGGTGTCTTGGATGACTCTGGTAATAAAATTCTTAGAAGTAAGGTAGCTATTAGAGGATAAGAAGGAAGCCAAAAAAAGAAATTAAGCGATGAATGATGCATTTTTTTATAGAAGGAGGATAGTTGTCTACGAAGAGTTTTTCCCTATCGTTATTATGTTGCCTTTGACTGAGTGAAGCTAATTGTGTTCTAAAGGAGATTCATGAAGGCATTTGTAGGTCCCAAATGGTGGTCATGACAGTTGCACTAAAGGCCATTTGGTCAAGGTATTTTTGGCCAAGAATGAAAAAGGAGGCTTTGGAATTAGTACAAAGCTATGAAAAATGCCAAAGATTCATAAAAGTTTGAAGGCAACCAGCCATTGAATAGATGCCCATCTTCATTCCTTGGCCACTTAACTAGTGCAGCATTGATTTGTTAGGCCCTTTCCCATTAGCTCCTAGCCAACTAAAATATATGGTAGAGTTAGCAGATTATTTCACCAAATAGATAGAGGCGGAACCACTTACAACCATAACATCAACTAATGTACAAAATTTTGTTTGGAGAAACATCATTTGTTGGTAAAACTTTTGAAATTACAAATATTATTACAATAATCTTGCTAACAATGTTTTTCAAGTATAGCTTTCTGGCCATCATCATATCGGATAATGGGAAGTAGTTTGCTAGCAGTGATTTTTAATATTTTTGTCAAAGGTATATTCTTTTTTTCATATCTTGCGTGAAAAAATGGAGTCTTACATTTTGTGAATTGAAGGTTAGGAATCAAACCAAGATTCACTTTTATCAAGCATCCTCAATCAAACAGACAAGCTAAACTAGCAAATAAGATCATTCTAGATGGACTACACAAAAGGCTAGATGAGGCAAGGGGAAATCGACTGAGGAGTTACTAAGTTTTTTGTGGTCATACAAAACCATCGTACACTCAACTATGGGCAAAAACCCTTTTAACCTTACTTATAGGAGTGAAGCTATGCTCCCAATCAAATTAGGACGGTGTTCCAAAAAGAGGGAGCAGTACGAACAGTAGGAAAATGAAGAAATAAGGAAAGAAGAGATATACATGTTGATCAAAATAAAAGCAATTGCCCAGTTGAGAAATGAACATTATAAGGCAAAGATTGCCAAAGTTGCGAGCAAAAGGGTAAGGAGTGAAGCTTTTAATAGAGGAGACTTTGTCTTGTAAAGGGCAGATAAACCAAAGAAGGTGCAAAGTGAATGAAAGTTAGCCACCACATGGGAAGGGGCATTCAAAGTGCAGGACAGCCTTCTCAATGGCACCTACTACCTAGAAACCATGCAAGGAAACCTCTTCCTCAAATGTGGAATGTTGAAGCAATATCATGTATAAATATAGCCACTTAAGCGACATTTAATATATCTAGCATGAAGAAATGAAGAGAAATTACATCACATGTGTCTTAAAAATCCATGTATATCCCTCAGTATAGGCAGATCCCTCATTACAAATAAAATTTTAGCAAATCCCTTTATTTCAGTAGATCCCCTAATACAAGCAAAATCTGAGCAGGTCTTTTTGTCTAGGCAAATTCCTTATACAAGCAAAATTTGAGTGGATCCCTTGGTTTAGACAAGTCCCTCGATACAAATGAAAATTCGAATAGAACCTTCAATTTAGATGAGTCCTTTAGCATAACAAGAATGCACACCATATGGTAATAACAAACAAGCCAAGACCTAACTCCTTAAGAAGATGTTCGAAAGTATGCAAAGGTAAGCCCAATAAAAGTATCTATTTAGCCATTTGATAATCTTCATGTAGAAAAGATAGGGGCTTTCAAGTGGAAAATAGTAAAGTATGGTTGTTCAGTAGAATGAGGTGGCTCGTTAAAGGCTTAACCTGAGATCATAATAGAATAGCTAATAGAATAAATTGGCCCATTAGAAGCCTAAGAGACATAGGGTGAGAATAAAAGGGTGATTCATTAAAATTTGAGGGGAGGTACAAAGATAAAAAAAGGGCAACAATAACAATAACAACAATGGAAGTATTAATGGCTACTCCTTCAGCATGCTTTGTAGTAACGACTCTAAAATCTTGTCCTATTAAAGCCTAGACAAATCTAAGGTGATGCCTGGGTTGAAGTGTTGAATCTAGTCGACAGCACTATCATTAGAAAGCTAAAGTCTTTAGCCTTGAGTACTATGATTATGAGTTCATTTTGGAAAGTAGCCTTACGATCCTCTTGAGCCTACCATTCAGCTTTTAGCTCCTTAACCAAGTTATCCTTCTTCTGGATTAAAGCCATTTGTTTGGAAGCCAACGCCTTGCTTTGAAGGGATAAAGCATCTCGCTCTTTTACTAGTTTGGCTATGTGGGAAGTCAAGTCAACAATACTTTTATCTTGATTAGCCACTTCCTACAACTTGCCTTCCAAGTTTTTCTACAATTCTTCAATGGTAAAGGAATTGGCTTTTGCCCACTTTCTTACATTCAAGGCAATAGTAGGAATGGTAGCAAGCATATTCATAAGACTACAAGCTATTTAAGTGGCAATGGTTTTTAGCATACATAGGGGGTTGAAATCAAGGATGAACTCATGGCACACAATCATGGTTATAGGGGAGAAGTAGTTGGTTAAGTAGATAAACTTCATAGTCAACATCTTTATGCCATAGGTTGTCTATGACATTAAAGGTTGGGCTACTTCCTTCAAGAGCGTTGATCAATAAAAGCTCTCTCCAATTGCCCATAATGATATTTTTTATGGATGGATCAGAAGTTTTAGGCAGGATCAATTCCTTGCCCTTACCTTTACTAGCTTTTTTAGAGGTTTTATGCTTCCTTGTGGCTAGTGCTTTGCCATGACTAGAGATAGTAATCGATCAATTTAAGGAAGGGGAGCTGCATGCAATGTCCATCGAGGAAGCTAACTTAGTTTGGGCCATGGGCAGTATGATGGGCTTTTCCTTGGCATAGGCTTGGCATGAATTTTAGCCATTCATTTTAGGTTTATTTTTTAGTGGTGAATTTTTATCCTTGTATTGGTTAACTAACAACCTGAAAAGAAAATCAACAGATCAATAAAATGATGAAGTAAACAGTAAATGATGAAGTTAGAAGTCACACATGAAGAACGACTTAAGCATTGAATAGTCTTAGGGCTAGAAGATGAATTATGAGATCTTGCTCATTGATTGAAAGATCTTCAAAAGCATGATCCATTGACTGTTTCAGAGATTTGGTCTACTTGATAGGATAAAGTGGCTCTCTATTGTCAAGGAATAAAGGATGAAACCCTTTGGTAACCTAAACCTTGAAAATAAGTGCTTTCGGGTGCCAACGCTGGTGAACATGTTCCTTAGAATCACTCAATCAATGAATGCTTGTGAACATGTTCTCTAGAATCACTCGATCGAGGTGTTGAAGGAAGTGTACCTAATCCTTAGTCTTCTGTCTTGAGTAAGAGAAGAAAAAGAAGAAGCATCTAGTTGGCTTGAGCTAAATGTGACTGCTTCATAGTTCAAAATAGGTAAGAAATGCCCAAGCATTCCAAGTTAATTGAGATGGATAAACATCCATGGTGCGAAGAACACTCCATTGGAAAATCGTGAAAGGAAGTCAAACATAGAGACAATCAACTACATCCTAATAGAACATCAAAAAGAAGGAAGTATTGTAGCTGTAAACCCATCTGTCATCTAAAGTGGGCTTAAAAATAATATCTTTGATAGATTCTTATAAAATATGGATCTTCTTTAGATCACTCTTGGATCCTACTTCTTAGCAAAAATGGCTAAGATTATTTAGTGTGGCATCTATGAGATAAGCCCATTTAATTCCTTGCTTATCTTAGGACCAGTTGGTCATGATCGATCAAAGTGGAAGGGCAAAGTTGAAAATGATCTTTTCAAAGGAGTATTCATTGATGTCTAAGGAAGAATCAGAGTCTGATGATTAGTCAATAGGGTTGCATGATTTACCGGACATGAAGGGAAGAGAACACAATGGTGAGGCCTATCTTTAAAAAAAAAAAAAGAAAATGGAAAATGATTAAGGGCAAGATAAATAGGAAAGGCAGTTGAACGCAAGGGATTGAATGACAATTCAAGTCCCAAGGGAGAAATAGCAAAATAAGGAGGAGGCATTGATCTTTCTAGTGTAGCCTAAAGTAAGGTAGGGACACAACAAAGTATAAACTTGGGAGTTAGGGTAGGAAGTGAATTGGCACAATTATCATGGTAGCAAAAAATAATGCAAAAAAGAAAAAAGAAGGGCTATGCTAAAACATAAAAGAGGAATAGAGATAGAGCTTGTACTTGGAAAGGAGCCAATATGCAGTTGGAAGAAGTAAAAGCAGAAGCGACGGCCAGGGAGACCTTTAGAGTAAGGTCAGAGAAAGGCAAGGGCAAAGTAAGGGGTAGGCTAGTAGAATGAGAAGAGTGAGATTGCAAAGAAAAAGATTGGAAGTCTTATAGCAGGCTTTTATAGAAAAGCAAAGGTAGATCCAAGGGCTAGGGATGGTCGAAATCAATGGACCAGATATTGCTCATGCCATCATGGGTTTCGAGGTCTCCCAGGGTAATAAGCCATGATTACTGGCATTTAAGGTAGAAGCAAAGTGGCAGATGGCATGGGAAGATGAGGAGACTCTTGGTAAAGTCATTTGGGCAACCTTGAAGTGGGAATGAGGGCAAATGACAAAGCTTAGTTTAGTCAATCTTCAATCAATTGACCTATAGTCGATTGGCCAAGGATTGGTGGAGCCGCTTAGCCTTAGAACCCTTAAACAGTTGACTTCCCTAGTGGTCGAACAAACTAGGACATGTCAAGGAAAGGCTATGTGAACCAACTATCTTAACCAACTAATGACAAAAAAACATAATCAAGCCAATGTAAACAATGTGATAGCTCCAATTGCCTAGAAAGATTCTTGCAAGCATCTTTAATGCTCTAAAGACACGTGGTTACATGCTATTTGCCTAGAGGCACATCGATTGGTGTGCTTGATGACTATATATACTATCCAGTATTCACCCTTTACCTTTATCTTGATACACTACTCGAAACTCTATTTAAATACTAACTTAGACATTGGAGTATGCTCGGCGGACCATTTCTGCTATGTGCAACTAACTTTGTTTTTGCAGGCCCATGGTACTCTGAGTGGCTCTTCTTGTTGCTTAGCCCTAGTGTCCTACAAAATTTCACATGTCTTGTAAATGAATGTTGTTTTAGTACTCAATTTGTGCAAAACATTTCAGTTACTATCAACCTTGCTCCTCGGATCATTGCTTGGCCACTTATCCCATCTAATTTCAAGCACCTTTGCATGGATTTATCCCTATCAAAATTACAATCAAATTATCTGCATAATTATTTGCATCTAAAAAAGAATATTTGGCTCAAATTATCATTAATTTCATGTTGTATACTGATAGGCATTAGAGGAATATGTAAGGATTAGTAGCAGATGAAGTAGTTATTCTTATGGAAGAAAGTATTTGCAGATGTAATAATTGATCACAAACATAATCATCTATATTATTATTGTTCACATATAAAAACTACAAGAAAATGAATGTCTAGCTGAAGTCATTTGGTTCTTAGACTGCATTGAGAATGTCTTAGTGTGTTATACGATGAGAAAGGTCGAGGTGGCAATCCGCAATCTTCAGTAAAGTCATAAGCTCTTTTGTTGATGCATAAGCCATAGTGTCCATCACTATTACACAATTGACAAATTTTTCCCTTTGCCTAAATAAGTGAAAGTTTCCTTTTTCAAAACTTTTAAGGATGATACTTCACTAAACAGTTAGAGATTTTATTAGTTTTTCTAAAATTTTAACATAAAAATTTGAACTTTTATATGGATTTTGTTTGAAATAAACACACAAAAAAACATTAATTTTGTATTAATAAAAATTACATAATTTTTTTAATTTTTCTATAAAAATATAACTTTTAATAAAAATGTTATAGTTGATATCAAAAATCATTGGAAAAATATGTGGTAATGAAAATTATTTCCTAAACTCGCAATAAGTGAGATACATTCCTACCTTGAAATTTTATGTTTCTGATTTGACTTGACTTTTATATTTCATCATGGAAGGAACAAAAAGAAAACGACTTGTAACCATGAAATCCAGCTAGCCCTAAGAAGCAAATAGGTCAAGAGGGATTTATTATTTACTTTTAAAAAACTTTTTCCAATATTATTGAAAATCAATTTCTTAAAATAAAATTTCCTTTTTATACAAATATGCTAATGAAAAAACAATTGATGTTAATCAAATGAATATAATCATAAAGTAAGCATATAAAGAAATGTAAAATTGTAAGAGAGAGATATCATTGCAGAAGAACAACTTGCTTGCCCTTTTATTATCCTGCTATAGGTTAGCTCCTATGTATATCTAAAAAAATATTTTTAAATCTCTCTTTAGTCATATTGTCTAAGGTTTTTAGTGATCGTTAGTGTTAAACCTTACACATTAGTAAAAAAGGATTGGCCAAAGTTTAATATTCAATTTTTATTGACTTTTGTTACATCCACAAGATTTATAGGTTAACTCTATTTTAATTTAAAATTTTTGTTAAGACTATGGATGAAATCATATAAATTTCTTTTACAAGTAAAGTCATCAAAATAATAAAATGTTATATGGATTTTCCAAAAGTATGTTTTGGGCCAGTCAAGGTCCAATCGGGAGCCCAGTTGGACCAATGGAGGTTCAGGATAGAGTTTGAGGTCGCTAAGCAAGGACCCCCGCTTGTCGATTGCGAATAAGAGGCATCTCGCATGTCCTAGAACGGAAGAGCGCATCTCACTAAGGAAACTTGTAACCCTTCAGTGAGGAACCTAACCTTCGGAAGAACGACCAGGTGCGAATGACGAGGTTCACCAGAGCCATCATTTCGTTCATCTCACAACTCACCCACTCACAACAGCTACCTGTACGAAATCTAGTCAGCAACCCAATGCATCCATTCCTTACTGACAGCTCAGCCTCCAAACTTACACATTAGCCACCTGGAAGTCTGACAATGATTTTCCCAACATCAATTATCCAACGCCAAGCATTAAATATCCAAGACAGTGGAAGTAATCATTTTACTGCTTATAAATTTACACTTATAACCCTCCCCTTTTCTTTAAATAGAGGGAAGAGGACATCATGTAGGGGATATAGATAGATATATGCTAAAACTCTACCAAAATAGAGAGTGAGCACTGTTCATCAAGAGAAAACTCCATTGTTGTACACATACTCTATAAAACCAATCTTCCCAGAGGCTAATATACATCAACATTCACATAGGGGCCAAATTGGCTTTAGTCGAACCACGATAAACTCTTGGTGTTATTGACTCCTCTTCTTCTCCACTACTTCCTTTTACTGTTCATTGTCTCATTTATCTTGCAGTTAGGGGAAATACTGAACTCAACTGGTTGACCGGATTTTGGTATCAATATTTTGGTGCTAGAAGGAGGGGTCCCACTGCACATTCTTCATTTTTATTTTCTGATAAGCTGTTTCAAACATAATGGCAAGAGGAAAGGCTACCAAGAGTGCAGGAGTTCTAACTGGCCAGCCCAAAGGTTAGACGCAACAACGGGACGCACCTACTCCCACAACAGGTGCCGACACTAGTGCAGCTTCCTTTGCCCAACACCAACCTATAGTCCATGAAACTGACGAGATCCAAGCTTGGCAATAGCGCTAAGAGGCACTTGACCGATGCCAAGAAGCATTGGAAAATATGAAAGAATTGGCCGATATGGTTCGAACGTTGGCTCAAATGTGCGCGCAAGGTGCACTAAGGCAGGGTGAAGTGGTTGCACCTAAAATTGAACATCAACAGTTAGGACCTCAGCGTGAAGAGCAAGCTAAGGTCAAACAACATCAAACCAGCTCACTACATGCCTCCAATTCACAACAAAGGTCCAAAACCCATCAGGACTAGGAGGATCAGGAGAATGACTCCTAATGTGAAAGCTCACACAAGAGTGAGAGCTCACAAAAAACTGATAGCAAGAGGGACATGGATCATGACTCATCCGATAACGGGCAAAATAAGAAGCGTAAAACCTCAAATCGACATTCTCATAGCAGGCGAGAGGAGAGGAGTAGAAAGACTTCCAACCAACGATTCGAGTCCCGAGACCCGGTGGTCAAAGAATTGCTCCAAAGGATGGAACAACTAGAGAAGAACTCCACATCCCAGGGGAACCGAGAATTGCATGAGGAAAGAACTCTGCTCTCTTACTAGATCAAAACAGATCCCCTTCCTTGCAGGTTTACAACCCTGAACATTCCCCTCTACAATAGGGATAGTGATCCTTACAGCCACCTGGACGCCTTTAACATCCAGATGGACTTGCAAACTTCCAATTCGTTGGTGAAATGCTAAGTCTTCCCTACCATGCTCAGAGAGATACCATGGACATGGTTCAAGAGCCTTCCAGCTCATAGCATAAGGAGCTGGGAGGAATGTCAAAATAAGTTCCTTAACTAGTACAGAGCACTGAGGAGATAGCTCATCCCCTCTTGCCACTTGGCCATAAACTTCTAACGAAAAGATGAATCTCTGAAGGACTATATCGCCAGGTTTCGACAAGAAGTCAGTAACATTGACAATCTGTTTGACAAGAGCATCCTCATTATAATATTGATAGGACTCTGAAAGGATGAGAAATTATATGAGGACATATACAAGTCCCCTGTTAAGAGCCTTAGCAAATTTTACTAGTGAGCCATTAAGAAGATCCAGTGGGAGGAAACCTTCAGCCCAAAAAAGCCGAGCAAGAAAGAAGAAACCGGTACCTCCAACTGAGGTAGGAAGAGGAGCGGAGGCAAGAGCAGTAAGGATAGCCAAAAAGAGGGATCTGGAGGCCGAAATACAAAGAAGGCCTGGAGTGAGCATTTTTAGTATCAGCATTGCTATGATACTTATATTGTCCTGTAGAATGCACAAGACGGGATTTATATGACCAAGAAGGATAACGAAGACTTTACCAGACCCAAGTCGATGAAGACCCCCATTGAGAATAGGAACAGCAACAAGTTCTATACCTATCATAGCGAGGTCGGGCATAAAACATTAGATTGCTAGGCATTGAAAGATGCCATCGAAGACCTCATTAAAAGAGGCCACCTAATAGACTACGTGGTGAGATCCCACAGTTAGAGACCCCTACATTCCCAATAACCTACGCCGTAATGCCATCTGACTCCTAAGGATGAGAAAATGCCATCCGTGAGGATCATTTTCACCATACACGAAGGGCCTCATATTGCCAGCACCTTGAACCAATTGCATGATTGCTATATGCTAGAGACGGGTCGCATTCTCTTGACAAGTTAGGTGGAGTATGAAAGGTTCACCAAAAAGGCCAAAATGTCCTCCAATGGTATTTTCTTCATGGAAGATTATGCATAAGGGGTCCATTACCCTCACAACGACACCATAGTCATCCGGGCAAAAATCAGCAATGCTAATGTAAGGAGGATCATGGTGGATACTGGGAGTTCAATAAATGTAATGTATAAAGGGTGCTACGATCAGATGAGTCTGAATGAGAATCAACTAGACCCATCACCCGAGCCCCTCATGGCTTCACTAGAGTACTCCCAATAGGATGGATTAAGCTCCTACTTACTTTGGGAGATCGTGATAGACAAGCAACTATCATGGCAGATTTCCTGATTATAGATTGTCCTTCGACTTACAATGTGGTGCTGGGATAGCTTGCCATGAATGAGTTCGACATGATAACATCGACCAAGACGTTGATCATTAAGTTCCTGACCTTAGGTGGAATTGGATGCGTACGTGGAGAGCAACAAGTAGCCCGGCATTGCTATGAAGAGGCAGTTAAACTTACAGTCCAAGGGAAGAAACTAAATATTATGTCTGGGGGAGAACCCTGAGCAACAGGTAAGAAAGGAGTCAGTTATGACTTCGACCCTCGAGAGGTAGATGCTGAGCGAGCCACCAGGCCAGTTGAAGAACTAGAGGATGTGCGAGTGAGTGAGGCAAATGAATAGAGATGCCTTAAGCTGGGGAAATGCCTGCCACCCGATGTGAAGGTATAATTAATGAGTTTTCTTAGAGAAAATATGGATGTTTTTGCCTGAAACCATGAAGATATAGAGGGTATCGATCCAAATGTAATGTCGCACAGGCTTAACATCGATCCCCAGGCTAAACCAGTTTGTCAAAAGGGAAGACCGTTAACCATCGGATGCTACACGATGCTTAAAGATGAAGTGGATAAGCTTCTACCAAATAACTTCATTCTAGAGGCACGATACCCCACTTGGGTGGCTAACCCCATCCCCATCAAGAAGAAGAATGGGAAATGGAGAACGTGTATCGACTTTACTGAACTTAATAAAGCATGCCCTAAAGACAGCTTCTTTTTGCTAAGGATAGACTAGTTGATAGATGCGACAATAGGACATGAGTTGCTCAGCTTTATGGATGCCTACTCAGGGTATAATCAGATTCCAATGGCCACCCAGGATGAGGAACATACCTTATTCATCACCAACCGTGGGCTATATTGTTACAAAATGATGCCCTTCGGACTCAAAAATGTAGGGGGCGACCTATTAGTGGTTGGTAAATATGATGTTCCAAGAACAAGTTAGCAAGACCATAGAGGTATATGTAGATGATATGCTAGTTAAATCCAAACAAATCATCAATCACATCCGTGACCTCGACGAAATGTTTCAGCCCTTGAAAAGGTACCAGATAAAGCTTAATTTGCACAAGTGTGCATTTGGGGTAGCCTCGGGTAAATTCCTTAACTTTATTGTAAATAATAGAGGGATCGAAGCAAACCCAAAAAAAAATTATGGCACTGCTTGATATGCATTCTCACGTAAGACCAAAAGACATCCAAAGCCTAAATGGCCAGATTGCTGCGCTTAGCAGATTTATCTCTAAGGTGATGGACAAGTATGTCCCCTTCGACATCCTCAAGGAGGCTAAGAGGTTCGAATGGACCCCTGAATGTGAGATTGCGTTCTAGGAGCTTAAGCTATATCTCGATCGAGCACCTCTCCTTTCCAAACTAAAAGAGAGTGAAAGATTAACTATATACTTAGGTGTATCCTAGCACGCCTTAAGTACAGTGCTTATGTGAGAAGAGGGGGCAATCTAACTCCCCATCTACTATGTAAGCAAAAGATTATTGGATGCAGAGATAAGATATTCGCCTATGAAAAAACTCACTTACTACCTGGTCATTGCCTCAAGGAAGCTATAGCCTTATTTCCAATCCCACAGCATTAGAGTCCTCACTCAGTACCCACTAAGGCAAGTTCTATAGAAGATAGATTTCTTGAGATGATTGCTTAAATGGGTGATCGAACTCGCACAATTTGATATCGAATACAAGCCCAGAATGGCTATCAAGGGCCAAGCATTGGCTGATTTCATCGTCGAGTTCACAGGCCCTATACAAAACAAGATAGAAGTCCCTGAGGCCCCACGGTGTGAACTATTTGTTAACGGATCATCTTGCGATCAAAAGGCCAGAGCAGGAATGCTTCTTATTAGTCCGGAAGGGCACAAGGTCTTCAGTGCTTTGAGGTTTGGTTTTTAGGCTACAAACAATAAAACTAAATATGAATCCCTATTAGCAGGCCTAAAACTGGCTAAAGAGGTGCAAGCCGAGAAAATAAAGATTTGCAGTGACTCGCAACTAATTGTTTGTTAAATAAAAGGTGAATACCAAGTATGGGGGGAGAAAATGGTGAGGTATGTCCAAAAAGTCTGTGAGTTGTTAGGCTCCTTCCAACAATTTGAGATCACTAAGATCCCGTAAGCCTAGAACACGTATGTAGATACCTTAGCTCACCTGTCTACCACTAATGATCCAGACCTTATCGGGGTGATCCTAGTAGAGCTCCTTCCGTCCCCAAGTATTGAATAGTAAGATGTCATCATGGCAATCTCCAAAAGGCCTGATTCCTGGATGGATCTAATCATAGACTACCTATAGAACGAGAAGTTACCAGAAAATAAACTCAAGGCATGACGCCCATGAGTCCTAGCAGACAGATACTGCATCTGTGATGATATACTCTATAAGAGGGGATTCACGACCTTGCTTCTGAAATGCATAGATGGCAAAGACTGCAGCATTGTCTTGGAAGAGATTCATGCAGAGCACTATAGAAACCATACTGGGGGGCTCTCCTTAGCTCAAAAAGCCCTTCGATAGGGACTTTACTGGCCGATAATAAAGTAAAATGCTATCAACCTTGTCAAGAGGTGCGACAAGTGCCAGAGGTTCTCAAAAGTACCATAGGCTCCACCAGCCTACCTGAAGCAAATGACAAGTCCATGGCCATTCACAATTTAGGGGATGGATCTAATTGGACCACTTCCTAAGGCATGAGGAAACTATAAATACGCAATAGTAGTAGTAGACTACTTCACCAAATGGGCGGAGGCAAAGGAACTCACTGAGATCTCATATTCTAAGGTCAAGAAGTTTGTGTGGAACAACATCATTTGTAGATTCGGGATCCCTCAGCAGATCGTCACTGATGATAGGACCCAGTTCACTAGTGAGCAGTTTGTCAAATTCTGCGAAGACCTTAAGATTGTCAAAAGCTTCATAGCCATGAACCACCCACAGGCCAACGGACAGGTAGAAGCCATCAACAAGATCATCAAAAAGATCTTGAAAACCAAGTTAGAGGCTAAAAAGAGGGCTTAGACAGATGAATTATAGTCAGTAATATGGGCCTGTAGAACCATGCCTAATAGCTCCATAAGGGAAACCCCCTTCACTTTGGTGTACGGATGTGAGGCAATGATTCCTGCAGAACTCGAGGTTGCTACGCAGAGAAAAATTGCCTTCAACCTGGAAGATAATGATCGGCTGCTCACTAAAAACTTAGAACTCTTGGAAGAAGTGAGAGAAAAATCTAGCCTTAGAGCTGCAGCCCACCAGAGATGCATAATGAGATATTACAACCATAGAGTGCGAGCTCGACAGCTCAGACCCAGAGATCTCATTTTGCATCTCGTCCTCCCCGGAGGCCGCAAACCCAGTGAAGGGTGATAAAAAAATATTTCAACCATTTATTTGCCCTCTCACTTAGCATTTTAAGGTCCAAAATTGTTTGATTTTAGCTATGTTAAGATGAATTTATAGTGTGATGCCAATTGGAATCAATTTGGAAAATTCTGCATAATTGGCCATTTTGAGCAGTTTCTATAATCTAGCCACATCTTGAGCTACACTTATTTAATTGATGTGATTTTTGTCTTGTAGGAAAGCTAAGAGACAGATATACAACTTTCATGAAGACCTCCAAGGCTTAATCACATGATTAGTTACCTGAAGTTGGAGTTGAAGCTGACACCAGAATGCTACCAAAATACTGTCTCGGGCAGCCTGACCTCTATGCATTCAATTGATCATAACTGGAGTTATACATGTCCAATTGAGGTCAAACTAAGCCCAAATGGAA
>JANHAO010015376.1:0-14857 GCA_026873985.1 Saraca asoca | reverse complement strand
GTAATTCAATAGAGTATATCATCCTTCTTGTAAGATATTTACATGGTGATGGTTTTACCTACTTAAATATGGTTTTATTATTTCCCTTTTTGGGGGGATATAGTGTCTTCATAATATTTGTTTCTACAACACATGAAAACTATTATCTTTTTCAAAATTTTTTATGCAATAAATGTTTAATGTATGAGTTGTGATTCAACAAAAATTGATGGTATGATAAGATTATATGGTATATTTGAAATGTCAATATATATACAACAGGTGTTTAAGAATGGGCAAAATTTAAATAAAGTTATTTAGGTATTTGTTATCAAGTTTTCCATTACATTAGGACACGTGTGTTGGTTATCTTACTAATTATTATTAATAATTATAATTAATTTATTTTTTTCTCTCCATTTGGTTACTTCCAAACAAGTAATTAACGTGCTCTGACATTCTTATGCTGCCCCTACCATGTTTTTTTGGTTATTGCTTAAATCCCAGAGTTTTTTTTTTTTTTTTTTTGGTCTTAGAATCCCATTGGTCAAGAACTGTGAGTATACCTCTCTCTCTCTCTCTCTCTGCGCGTAAGGCCCAAACAATTGGGGACTATTGGGCCCACTGGTGTAATTTTTTTTTTTTTCATGTTTCTATGTTTGCCAGAAAGTATGTTCCTATGCGGCCTTTTTTGAAGAGCTCTCATTTGGCGGTTCTCATTGAGGTTTCCTCCTTTTTTTTTTTTTTTACATCATTTTGCTTCCAAAATTGATAGACAATTACAAGTTTAATTTCATAGGCTTGGATTAGCATTCCCTTGGATTGCCTTTGTTTCACAAGATCTTTTATCACATTTTTAGAATGTTTTAAGGAAATATTAAATTCTTATATTTAACTTAAAATTTAGACAAGTTTATCCATTTTTAACTTAATATTCCTCTAAAATATTATCATAGAGCAGCAGAGGTGCACAAAAATTGGATTGAGCTGGGTTTGGACTAGGTTTACATTAGTATTAAGGCATCTTTTTTAGTCCAAACCTGATCCACTTGTTTTTTTTTTCTTATACTTTCTATGTCTAAACTGGTTTTTTTTTTTTAAAAAAGGGATGTTGAAATCCGATCTAGTTTAACCCCAATTAATATTTTAATATATATGATATAATTAAAAGCTATAAACATATAAGAAATATTTATATTCATGTATAAATTATATTTAATGTATAAAAAAAATATGGGTGAAAAAACTATTATATATATTAATCCTTAATAATTAAGATTTGTGTTACCTAATGTATATAAAATATAAAATTAGAGTGGAACTTACTAAGGTGTATTTTGTTAATGATATCCATGCTTTTTCTGATCATTCATCCTGAAGAACCACTTTGATTTCACAAGTTTATGAGAATAGTACTATCCAATATCATCCTTATGATTTGAGAGGAGCTAATGTAAATGATAATCCATAGTTAATTCCTCTAAATCCTCCACACTCTTCACCATCCACCCCCACTAAACCAATTAAGGATGGGGGAGACATAGCTATGCCACAATGGTTGGAAGATTATCTAATGGAGGATAAGCTTGAGGAGGAGAAACATAGAGAAGGTGCTAATCAACAACAAAAAATAATTAGAATGACCAAGATAGAATTAATGACTAAAATTTAATACAAACCTTAAATATTCCTCAACTACCAACTATCCTTGCTGGCTCCGAGGAAGATCATCATTTGGGATTAAATTATGAACTCAGACAAATTGAATTACCTCATCGTCAGCTTTTCTTGACAAATGGTAGATTGGTGCCCATTGATGATGCTGAATACAGTAATGTTGCATAAATTAGAGATCATGCTCTACATTTTGGTGTTACATTGAATGCTGCTGGAATTGAAGTGGATAATAGACCACTAGGGGCAAATCAGGATGCCATGCCAAAGATGGGCCAAGACCTATTACCTATATAAGAATGAGACCATGTATAGGGTCAACATGAATTGAATCAGTTGATAGCTAATTGGGTTCATAGTGCTTTGGACCTTGGTCAAGTGTCAAGCTTGCTTACAACTTATTTAAATAATGGAAATTCCTCAATACAAATAATTCCTAGTTCAGCTTCACTAAATCCAGCTTTCACTTATTTGAATCAGTTTTTGTTGTATAGACATACAACTCATGGGCCTTGTGTTTTAAATCCTTCATATTGGCTTTTTGCTATCATAATGTGGCGACCTTTTTATAGACTAACAGGTCTTCAGCATGCCAATATGTCTATGACCTAATCTTCCTTATGGATTTCAAAATTAGACGAGGATGCAAGCTCCTTTGCAATAAGTAAACATAGAGTTAATATGGAATAGGATGAAACCTTAAGCTCTAGAGAAAACCTGAGGAAAAGAAGGTAAAAAAGATATAGTAGCTATACAAACAGATCCTTAGTTTGCTTTGCTAGAATAAAAAAAGTCAATTTATCATCCTCTAGTCCAATGTTCTCTAATGGTTTTGATATTGGAATAGGCCAAAAGTTGAAAATGGCAATTACTAAACACAACAGGAAAGTAATATGAGAGGAAAATGACCATTTAGAGGCAATTTCTTAGGATCAATCATCTAGTATACCTTAAAGGCAAAAATTGCAAATATTTCAATTTGAGCCGCCAAGATCTGTTATGGAAATGGAATATAGTCAGAGTAAGGAGGCAGGCAGTAGAGGAAATTGCTAATAAAACATTTTCAGCAAAGTGGACTGATCAATTTATATTATCATGTCATAAATAAAATATGAATAGGAGAAAACTAAATTACAAATTAGAATTACCTTAGTTCTATATTTGATCCATAAAGTGATTTTGAATTACTATGACAAGTTTACTTTTCCTACATATCCTAGTCATCACTAAAGGGGAGAATAGTATCTACAATATGATGGAATGGCTGTAACAAGACTATGATTTTTGGAGTAGGGGCCCGTCTTAAAAGTAATGTCATCTAGGTAATAATTTAAATCATCACGGAAAAATACTCACTTCACTATTCTATCCTAAGTACCATTACGCAATGTAACCTTAATGTCACTAATGGGTTAACAATACCTTGATATTTAAAATAAACTTCTAAATTATGTTAGGTCTAAAACAAAAATTCTAACAATCTCCCACTTGGACTACATAATTTAGAAATTGTGGCCACTTTAAGTAAATGTCAAAGCATATATGATATTATTTCAATCATAGGTCTAAATTGAGATCATAAGCATCCAATAGTGTAAAACACTATATCTGATAGGGGTATTAATGTCATACACATTGTACACTTAGATCTCATTGACTAGAATTTATTGTGAGGTGTGCATAACAAGATTTACAAAATAATAAACGTGACTATATGTAAATCTCCACACAATGTCCTAACATTTGCCCAAGATGCCAATGAGAATCAATATTCAACACAATAGTGAGATAGAGTCCAAATGTCTCTAATGACATGCCATAACTAGAAAATGTGGATAAACAACAATATATGGCAACATCATGAATGTTTTACTATGAATATTTCATTGATACATGTTTCAAGATAAACAAAAAATTTAATCATATACAACACTGCCACTAACTCAAAACATCAAAAGAATTAGTCAAATCCATATCAATTATATGATCATAATACATTCCAACTACTAAGCTTTAGCTAATGGATTCGCGTGCACACAATCTATGGAAATATACTCAATACAAGTAATATGCTTGCATATCTTATCTCTTATAACTGTTATTTAACATCAATTATTGTTGCAATAAATGGTTAAGGGGCATTGAAATGTTCTCAACAATATTAAAACCAGCAATGAAATTCCTTAATTACATAGCTTCACAAGTAGCTTCATAACACTCGGCATACATTGCTTCCGTGGTGGAGTTGCTATAAGCCATTGCTTAACATTTTTCCATGACATAACTCCTCTTGCCATCATAAAGATGTATCCAGATGTCTATTTGTTGTCATCTAGACAACCAGCAAAATCAAATTCTAAGTAGATCTCCATATCTCTCATAAGTCAATATGTAATCTTTTGTACCTTACAAGTACTTCATTACTCTTTGAGCAGTAGTCTAATGTCTCTATCCAAGATCATTTAGGTACCTCCCTAGTATACTAATAACATAAGCTATATCAAGACTTGTACACACCTAAGCATACATTATGCTACCTACGATGGACACATATGAGACATTTTTCATCATTTTGAGGACACTGGGCTCTTGGAAAGATCTCACCCTTTTTAATAAGTGTATAAACTTGAAAGTATGTTGACATATTGAACCTTTTTGGTACTTTCACAATATGTGACTGTTGAGACAAGCCAAGTATACCCCAAGATCTGTCATGATGAATTTTTATACCTAAAAGAAAGGAGGAATTTCCAAGATCTTTCACCTCAAAATGCTTTGACAACATTTGCTTTGTCTCAGTCAACAAGTTCACATAATTACTTGCAAGGAGAATGTTGTCAACATATAACACCACAATCACAAAATTACTTGCATCCATCAACATATAAATGCACTAGTTTGCATTATCATTTTTGAAACCTAGAGAAGTCACTATCTTATCAAACTTGAGATACCACTCTTGTCGTGAGTATTTTTTGGAGCCAGACAAATGGACTGGTAAAAGCTTAATGGACAAGCTCAGCTGATAAGGGCCCAACTCAACTATACTTGAGGTCATTGGAGCAATTCCCCAAGTCGCCAAATGTGAACTCAGACTGTTGGCCATTAAAGGTTACAGGAGCAACCTCATATTGTTAAGGATGAGGTCTAGCCCACAGCTCAAAGCATGCTCTCCTAGCTCTCAATTCAAAGATATCTGTTCAGTTGCTTATTTAATAAGAATCTGTTATTAATGTTTGTAACCAATTTATGATTAATTTCAATTATAAAATACATTGTAACACCTCGACTACTATAAAAAGGGGATTGAAATCATTGTAAAAAAGATGAGACAATACCAACAGAATATTGAAAACTCAGCAAAATATTGAGAAATAATACAATCGTGGATGTAGGCCTTGCATATGGCTGAACCACATTAAAAAGCTCTTGGTGTTCCCTATTCTTTCTCTCTTTCTCTCTCTCCTTGCAAATTTACCTTCACAACTTGTAGTTTGGGGTGTCAGACTTAAGTTAACCGATTTCAGATGTTAACATTTTGGTACTAGAAGGAGGGCCCTAAACTGCATTCTCTTTGATTTACCATCCAGCTGCAATGGCTAGAAGAAGAACCATTAGGAGTATAGACGCTATTGTTGACCAGCCTAAGGGTTATGTGGAACAGTAGTGGGATATGTTACCAATTAGAGGCACATACGTTCCTATGACAGGTGCCTCCTCTGTCCCCACTATGGGTGTTGTCGTTGGCATGGCTCCATTAACCCTTCACCAGCTTGTTGCCTTTGTTCCTAGGATTGACAAAGTGCAAGCATAGCACTAGTGTCAGGAAGTGCTAGAAAACATGGTGAGGGAATTGGCTGATGCAGTTAGGGTGCTGGCCCAAGCATAGGCCTAGGGCTCACAAAGATAAGTTGAGGTCGTTGCCCTCGGAGGGGTACTCTGGTAGCCCCAGGAAGGAGCTTAAGAGGAGAGACCAACAAGAGAACATTTATGAGTTAGCTTAGTTCACTTTTCTAATTTACCACCGAGGTTGGAAGACCACCAACCTTACGAAGATGATGGAGAAGAACAGTAATGTGAGGGTTTGTGTTGAGTAGAAGGCTCAAATAGGACCAATAAAGGACATATTTCAAATTGATACATGCCAGATTAGGAGCATAGCAGAAGGCCTAGAATTTTAGATTGCCACTCCCACAACTAGGGAGGTGAAAGGAGCCATTGATTCACCAGTTATCAATTTGAGGCACAAGACCCGATGGTGGAAGAGCTACTTCAAAGGGTATAGCAATTAGAAAAATACGCTTTAACTCAGGACTATTGAGACCATTACGAGGAGAGGACACCATTTACTAGGGAGATTGAGACAGAGCCTTTTCCTCACAGGTTTAAGATCCTCAACATCCTGCAATATAATAGGGAAAACGACCCATATGATCACCTGGATGTGTTTAATGTTCAAATGGATCTTCGAATGACCAATCCATAAAGGTTCCCAACAAGCTAAAAAACAAAGACAAGTTTTGTGCCTACCACGATGAAATCGAGCACAATACTTCAGATTATTGGGCACTCAAAGACGTGATTGAGGATCTGATTAAGAGAGGTTGCTTGAAAGACTATGTGGTATGACATGTGGAACAGTGACCTCAGTAACCCCGGTGGACTCCTGACCAGGAGCAAGCACCCGCAATGAGAACCATATTCTAATTTTGTAATGTTATTCAGAAATTAATAAGAGCACCCATGTTTTTCCTCAAATTTTTGTATTGATGTTTATTTCTAAATAAATTTTCAGCAAAGTGTTATACAGGAAGCGAGCTATTCTCAATGTTAATGGAGTCGACTTGTGCTAGTTGAGACACATCCGTGTGACTTACTTGAATATGCATTGTCATGGTTTGCTAGCTGAGGTGTAAGGTGCAACTTGCAGGACATTCAACCTAACAAATATGCATTGTCATGCTTGAAAAATATACATTGTCATGGTTTACTAGCTGAGGTATGACCTACTGGGCATTCAACCTTACAAATATACATTGACATGCTTAACAAGTATACATTATCATGGTTTACTAGTTGAGGCATGACTTACTAGGCATTCAACCTGACAAATATACATTGTCATACTCCACAAATATACATTGTCATGGTTTGCTAGTTGAGGCACATTAATGTGACCCATTGGGCATTCAATTTGACTAATGTTGATTAAGCCATGATTTACTAGTAGAAGTATCGTCTACGACCCATTGAACATTAAACTTTGGAAACTAAGAAGAATAAAGCAAGATCATTATAAAAAGTTCATTGAAAACCTCCTTTAACGAGGTAAAATTACAGATGAAAATTCATAGTTACATTGAAAATTAACTAGCTATAGTTATGACCTAAAGAGTTTGGTCTTTAGAAGCTACGCTTTGGTGAGCTGGAGTGTCTACATATGGGCCAAGCAAGTTGTCCATCACTTGATCTTTAGCGGTCTCCATGACCTATGAGTTGTTCTCTTCGAATCACACCCTCAACAAGAGAAACTCCAACTGCAAACCCTGCACCTTTATTAGAAGTAGCCTTCACATCTTCCTTGAAGCCCTTTATGGCTTCAAGAACATCCCTACCAAAAAAGGAGAAGTCTATCTTCAGGTGCTGCTCCCACAAAGTATACAAGAAGGAGGCGGCGGTTTCAGATACTGCATTTTCTTCTGCTTTCACAACCAGCACAATGGTCTCTGCCTTAACCCAAGCGACCTCTTCTTTTTTCAAAGCAACTTCATCCTTGGCCGTCTCATACCTCTTCTCAGCAGCCTCAGTTTGTTGCACTGCCTCATCGAATTTGCCCTTTACTCTTGTCAACTCATTAACTACTTTATTGATGTCTGATGTAAGGATAGATGTAACAAACTCGCGATTTTCCACCTCATAAGATAGAACTTCCTTGGCTTCTTTTTTGGCAGCCTTGGTGTTTCTTATTTTGTTTTTCAGCTCCAATGCTTCAGTAGTCATAGTAGCCAGGTCGCCCTCAAGTTTTTTCTTCTCCTCCTCCTAAGCTAGGAGCTTGTCCCTTAGCTTTATTACTCCTAGCACACTCTAAAAAATCAAATGGTCAAGTCAGATTACAAAAAGGCAAAAAACTAAGGTAAAAGGACTTTACTTACCAACAGGCTATGATGAGTTACATAGCCTATCAATCCCTCACCTAAGAACTCCTCTGACTCTAATGCTCTAGTGCGGAGGCCTAGTATCAGCTCCACACTTGCTTAGAGGAAGTTGTAATGCTCCTGTGTCTTTGGCCAAGATTGGCAAGTCGATCATTGATCTCGACCTCAGGTGCCACCTACTTTGAAGTGGCAATGACTCTATTCCTCTTGTCCACTCTTTGCTTTTTGGCAAAGGCCTCAGATAGGGATGTGACCTCGACTACCTTGACTGCCTCGACCATCTCAAGATGTGAGGTGCGAACCAATACCTACGAGAATGCTACTACCAAGGCCAGGGAAGATTGACTTGTAGTAGCAGAGGTTGTAGCAGTATTAGGAGCTAGTGAGGTCGCAACAACAACACAGTTAACAAACGGAGTAGAAGGAAGGGATGATGGCCTTCAGAGGATGAGCCTCAACATGTTTTCATAATCTTGAAAGTTTGCTGGGCCAACCTCCTTAATTTGGTGAGCTCGATATTTAAAGCTAGAGCAAGCTTGTTTGAACACAGGAGATTCTCATCAAATTAGAGGTTGTTTTTAAGATTGTCCACAGTAGTGAACTGCCCAACACTTCAACCTCCTCAGCTTTAAGTGTTGGTTTCTCCTTGCTAGCCCCATCTGTAAAATGAAATAGAATGTCACAAAAAATATAAGAAGTACATGAATTCATGGAAGCTCGCACATCCTTAGCTCATTACCAGGATTAAGCATGAAGTTGAAGTTGCAAAAATGATGCAGAGACAGGCAAGAAACATAAAACTAGTGGGTTTTATAATTCCCTACATTGGATTTGCCTTTAGCATCATCTTACAGTGAAATTCTCTTGTACTCGTCTGTTGAGTTGAAAGATAGTAAATCCCATCTTGTTGACCTATGCCCCTAATGCTATAGAGATAGCAAAGAACCCTTACAGATGGTGATGGGAGATTATTCCTCAAGCAAACAAGTATAAAGGAGGTGAGCTGGGAGTAAGAATTTGGGGTAAGCTAGAACGGCCAAAGCTTCAGTTTATTCAACAAATTAATGATGTAAGGATGGACCAGGAATCTAAGCCTCGCATCAAGGTGATGGATGTTGATGGCAACAAATCCTGAAGGAGG
Source organism: Saraca asoca (assembly GCA_026873985.1). Taxonomy (NCBI): domain Eukaryota; kingdom Viridiplantae; phylum Streptophyta; class Magnoliopsida; order Fabales; family Fabaceae; genus Saraca; species Saraca asoca. The sequence goes on along the minus strand of JANHAO010015376.1, from coordinate 5,908 downwards.
ATAATCTACGTGGTCATTAGGGGAAGGAGCCATAATATAGCAATTTTTGGGGAAGCGATATGTTTTTGCTATGCTCTTAAGCTCGTTGAGCCTGATGGTTGAAGAATGGTGATTAAACACTATGTGACCTAGAGACCTCTCACTCCTAGTCACATGTTAATCCTCAATGGGGTCAGGATGAGCAATAAACCTTTCAGTGACCTTGCCACTCCTAGAGGCCGCTTCATCTATGGTGTGCACCAATTTCTCACTTCGAGCTAGAGAATCAGACTCATCAACACTCTCTACTTGGTGACCTCGGCATTTATGAGCTGTAGGCATCTACACAAGAAGAAAGAATGGTTAGGTCATTGCAAGCAGGCCATACCTAAAAGCTAAGACTACTAGTGAGTTTCTTATGTAGTAGGCCATAAACACCTCAGTTTACCATGCCTAAAACCTAGACCATTGAAAACATGGCGGCCTTGATCGACGAACCCATCAAGTCACTAAATCCTAGGAAATAGAAGGATCCAACGGTCTATAGCCTTAAAACCCATAGGTAAAATCCTTAGCAATAAACAGGCACACATTGCTGAACCAAACAACAAAATACCAGAAACCCACAGAGAAAAACATTCATGAAAAGTGGATACTTAGAGTTTGAGAAAGCTTACCATATCAAAGGAACAAGATGAGTTCTAAGAAAAGAACGATGAGCAAGGCTAGCCTTTGGCGATCCAAATCTAAAATGCTTGATGGCAAACTTGATGAAGTAGGAAAGTAGGAATGGTGGTGACTATTTGAGAACTTGAGAAACAAGTAAGATGTAAAGCGTTAGTTTTCAAAAGTAAGAGGGAAAAAGGGTTTTTCTCACCTTATATAGCTTGAATGGCCTTGCTATTTGATTTAGAGACTAATCAACTACCCTTGATTTGACAAATCAGTGAATAACAAGGCTTAGTCATCATTATATTGGTAGCTAGAGGAAAATATGTGTATTTAATGCAGTAATGATGGTACAGGTAGACAAAACAATGGAATAGAAGTCTAAACAATAGCATGGCTGGTCGCAGTTGCTAGTTTTAATCAGCAAACTACAACTCTCAGTCCACAGATCACACTGAGAGATGGAGGCTAATGTTGTGAGTATTTTTTGGAGTCACACAAATGGGCTGGTAAAAGTTCAATGGACAAGTTCAACTGATAAGGGCCCAGCTTAACTATACTTAAGGTTGTTGGAGCAATTCCCCAGGTTGTCAAATGCAAACTTAGATCACTGGTTAACAAAGGTCAAATCAGCAACCTTAGGTCATTGAGGATGAGGTCTAGCCTACAGTTCGAAGCATGCTCTCCCAGCTCTTAATTCAAAGAAATTTGTTCAATTGCGTATTTAATAGGAATCTATTATTAACCATTGTAACCAATTTATGATTCATTTTTGTTATAGAATACAATATAACACTTGGCTACTATAAAAAGGGGGTTGAAATCATTGTAAAAAAAAGATGAGACAATACTAACAAAATACTGAAAACTCAGTAAAATATTGAGAAATAATATAACCATCAATGTAGACCTTACATCTGGCTGAACCACATCAAAAACCTCTTAGTGTCATCTATTCTTTCTCTCTTTCTCTCTTTTCCTTGCAAATTTGCTTTCATAACTTGCAGTTTAGGGTGTCGGACTAGGTTGACTAATTTCAAATGTCAACAACTCTTTAGACACTTGCTTTCAACAATATATGGATCTCTTTAGTTTACACACTAGGTATTATTTTCCCTTCTCTTGGAAACCATCTAGTTGGTTCATGTATATAGTCTCTGATAAGTCACCATTTAGGAATGCTATTTTGTCATCCATCTGATTTAGCTCTAAGTCAAAATGAGCTACCATCATCATAATAACATGGAATGAGCCCATAGTTAAGACTGGTGAGAAGATTTATTTAATAGCATATGCATTCTTTTTAAGTGTGGCCTTTTGTTACGAGTCTGGCCTTGTAGCTCTCAATCTCACTTTGATCATCCTTTTTGGTCTCAAAAACCCAGTTGCATTTAATAGACTCACAACTAATAGGTAGTTCAACCAGATCCCAATCTTGATTTTTGTGCACTGAGACTAATTCATCCCTCATCGTATTGATCCATACTAAAAAGGAATTATGTTTAAATACAACCTGTGAAAATGCAATGGGATCAACATCTTCATTAACATCAAATTCATACTCTTGCAAGTAAACTAGATAATCATTAGAAATTACGGGTCAGTGAACTCTATAAGATCTCCTTAAGGGAATTTCTTCAACTATTTCCTCTGGCTTGGCATCTTCTGCAATTGGTTGTAGTGGATTAACTTATGAGACAATAGAAGATGACTTAACAAGTTATGCCACTAGTGGAATTACAACATTTTCTTCTCTAAAGGTCATGATATGTGGTACTTGCAACTTATCTTTAAAATAAATGGTTCTATTTGATTCAACAACTTTGGTGGAATGAGTTTCACATAAAACTTATTGCCTCTCAAGCCACTGCAATAGCTAATAAAATATCTAGTAATGACCTTTGAATCAAGTTTCTTTGTAGAGGAAATATAAGGCTTCACTTCACTTTTACAGCCCCAAACATGAAAATGCCTTAAATTAGGCTTTCTCTTATATACTCTACTTGTACTCTTTCACCATTCCCAAGTTGGATAATTAGCTTTGCATCACTTGGTTTCCTTAGATTTCTTAGTGCCTGTAAAGAATTTGTCACATGAATATTGGCACTAGTATCTAACCACATTGTGCATGATGGCACATTAATAGTGTTTGACTTAAAACATACTAGAGCTAAAGGGGTACATTTCTTCTTCTTCTTCTTCTTCTCAACCCACTTCTTATATTTAAAGTGATTCGCCTTTTTGTGCTTATATTTCTTATAGAACTTATAATTTCCCTTGAACTGAGATTTCTTAGGCTTGTGGCATTGTTCATTCATTTCACCCTTCTTAGTTTCATAGGTGGATTTCCCTTTGTTGTCTTTTTGGTAGGCTCTTATTCCTTATTTTAAAGTTGAATCATAGGAAATATAGTTGACATTTTGTACTTACCTTTCTTCATGTCCTTTTCTGTTTGACTAATAATGGAAATTAATTCATTGATAGTCCCTTCAAAGTATTGTAGGACATCTTCAGAACATTGAATTGAGTGGGTAATGATTCAAATGCATGCGTAATTAGGTAGTTGTTAGCTAAGTCAAATTTTTTGTTTTTCAATTTGTTATAGTAGTGAACTAGCTACAAAATATGCTTTCATACTCCACTAACACCATCATATACCATCTTTTCAAGTAATGAGAGATATTGACCTTTTTAGCCTTGTCAAACTTCAAGTATTTCATTTTATGGCTTGGAATAGGCTTACATAACCAATAAACTAAGGGGGTCTGGGAATTCTGAATCTCAACATTTTAAATGAGGCAATGCTTACAAAGCAAGTTTAGAGAGTTCTTTCCAAACCACAACAACTTGTGAGTCAAGTTATAATTCAAAAATATGGGAGGGGAAATCTAGAATGTGTAGATGCACACCATTCAAATGCTAGTTGGAGATGGAAAGCAATCTAGAGCATTACTCCTTTGATCACTTTTAATCTTTGTTGAAATGTTAGCACAAGAGATGGCATCTAACTTACGAGCAAATTTTGGTGACCATTTGTAGGTCCTCTTCTACAAAATTTTAAAATAGTTAAGGATCGAAGGTCTAATACAAATATGGATTGGGATTTGTCTAAGATTTAGATACCATACCATATGGACAATCAAGAGAAAACTTGGAATACTCATCTCTCATTTTATGGAGCCTCAGACTAGTTGGCTTGGACAACTTCAACTTAATGCTCCTATAATGTCAAACAAGGCTACCAATGATTAGCTAAAGCTACTATTAATAATCAAGTTCATTCCTAATTTCCATAGAAGACATTATGGTCTCTTCCTTTGCCTTACAGAGGGTTGGTGTTCCTCTAGAAGTTATGTAACCAAATTTTGCTAGTGTCCACTCTTTTACATAGTAAATGTTATGGGTGAAAATTGACTTTAAAGAACAAGTTAGTTAGGGCTTAGCTTGCTGAAGATTCCTTGCGAGCGCCACCTCGCATATCCCTAAAAGGAAATGCAATGACATCATGAGAAGCTCGATTCACTAAGCGACTTGCCATCCTTTTCAAGTTTGTAGTAGTCCTGAGCTCGTTGAGTGAACAATAATAGCTAGCCCCAAGCTAAGAACCCCTACTCGAAGAGGATGAACACCTCATTCAGCCATGAGCTCGATGAGGCTTAGTATTAGAACAAACTTATACTATATTGCAGTCGATAAGAGGGGTCCACCCCCATAGAAAGTAGCCTGCAACAGTTGGATTATAGGATCCCTTCTGTCTTTTGCATTTATTTTTGATGTAACAGAACTATAGCTTGTAATCATTACTTTTAACCCCTCTTTCCTCTATAAATAGGAAGTCATTGTTAGAATAGAGGAGGCCTGAGAAAAACCACACATAGAAACTTTGTGAACACTTTTCAAGGAAATAAAAACTCCACCATGGATTTAAGGTCTGGTACCACCCGGGTTTAGCCAAACCACATTAAAATACTGTCCTTCCTATCCCTCCAACCATCACACTTCAGAAGATAACTTTGGGTCCAAGAATTCATCTTCGTTGACTGGAGTTTGGGCTCTACGCATGAACCAAATTCCACCATCAATAGTAAACATATGTTAGTTCCTACATTTTGTCCTTTTTGTAACTCTCAAAAGGAAACAATGAAGAATGGCTGTGGCATCTTCGGTATGGTCATCTAAACTTCCATAGGCTGAAATTATTGGCTAAAAAAAATGGTAACAGGCTTACTAGTAATTAAAGCTCTTGATAGATAGTATGTAGGATGTATTCTTGGAAAACAATACAAAGATTCTTTTCCAGTTGGAAAAGCTAGAAATGCCAGTAACCTTTGGAGTTAGTGCACACAAACATCAGTGGCCGGGTTGAGGTAGAATCACTTAGACACAAAAGGTATATTTTAACCTTTATGGATGATTTTACTAAAAAGACTTGGGTATATTTTCATAAAGAACAATTAGAGGCTTTTGAGAAATTTAAAGAATTTAAGACTTTTGTAGAAAAACAAAGTGGTTATTATGTAAAAACCTTGAGATCTGATAGAGGAGGAGAGTTCACTTCAAATAAATTTTCAAATTTCTGCAAAATCCAAGGGATTCAACATCAATTGATAGCTAGTTATACACCTCAGCAGAATGGTATAGCTGAAAAAAAAAATAGAAAAATTTTTGAAATGGCCTGGAGCTTATTGAAAGCTAAAACTCTGTCAAAGCCTTTTTGGGTAGAAGTTGTTGCTTATGCTGTATTTTTATTAAACAGATGTCCTATAAAAAGTGTTATTGGAAGAAGCCCAGAAGAAGCTTGGAGTGATAATGAGCCAGAAGTCTCTTTCTTACGTGTATTTAGGTGTCTTGCATATCCACATATTCCAGATAAGTAAAGAAAGAAACTAGATGACAAAAGCCAAAAGTGCATTTTCATCGGTTATAGTGAAGTGACCAAGGGTTACAAATTATACAAACCTATAACAAAATAAGTGATTATGAGTAGAGATGTCTAGTTCATTGAAGATGATACATGGGTATGGAATCAAAGAGATGAATAACAATAAGGTGTTATCATAGAAGATGAACCAAAGTCAATGGAAATAGAAAGATCTTCACCTAATAGTTCATTTCCTAGAAACTTTTTTGCACCAACAACAATTCTAGAGACATCAAAGCATCCTCAATGAATAGGAGTGATGCCAGCTCGTTTGCAAGACTATGTGGTTATATATGATAATGATCATGAAGATATTGATGAAACTATTGTGAACTTTTG
>JANHAO010015375.1:0-14876 GCA_026873985.1 Saraca asoca | reverse complement strand
CTTCACAATCCCATAACCCTTTATAGGATTGATTGAATGAATTAACTTCTCACCATGGACTTCATCTTAAATATGCAATGCACAACAAATGCAATATAAGATGAATATACAACCTTTAATATCCAAATCCACAGAATGTATAGTCATAGATGCGATAGGGTCTAATCAAATTAGTCTAGGGCACTTATCCAGACTAACAGATGATTTGCTTGACAAAAATACAGAGGTTGTCATGAACAAGAATTTTGCTAATGAAGTTAGTGTAAGACCAAAATTGGCTAAAAAAAAGAAGGTTATAAAAAAGGTAGATTCTTATGTTGGTGACACTTCAGAACTAGCAAGGCAAGAAGTTGGAGATAATTCTTAGGTTGGTGAAGAAGACGATGTGGAGGACTTGTATAATGAATTTGATACGGTGTATGAGTTAGATGAGTCAATTGATGAGGATAAAGAAGAGAAAAATATGGAAAGTGAAAGTAAGGATAGAATGAAACATGAGATGAAGCTAGTCTTCCCATAATTCAATTCCAACACTACTTATGGCATTGTAAAATTTGAGATTGACCAAGTGTTTCCAAACTTGGATGTGTTCAAGGAAGCTGTGGAGGATTATGCTATTTTTTCAGGTAAAGGTAATTAGATTGGGGAATAATGATAGAGTGAGGTGTAAAGTTGTTTGTGAGGACTCTTATCCATTTGCTATATTATGTTTTTGTGTTGAAGACATTCAATCATTTCAAATCAAGACATATAAGACTGAACACACTTGTGTAAGGACTACAATAGTAAAACAAGCAAGTTCAAAATGGTTAATTAAGAAACTAGTTCCTTTTTTGAGGTGCAACTCTAATCCTACCATTAATGACGTAATCAATCATTGTAGACAAGACTATAATATAATAGCTACAACTCCTAAAGCATATAAGGCACTACAAAAGGCAATGAGAATAATGAAAGAGGATGAAAAGAAATAGTATGCAGGGATATAAGATTATTGTGCAAAGTTAAAGAGTTCAAACAGAGGCACAATTATATAGGTTGGAGTTGATAAACCAACATTGGATTTTGCACCTAAATTCAAGAGGTTATACATCTTTCTAGATGCAATGAAGCAAAGATTTGTGACTTCTTGTAGGCCTATGATTGGATTAGATGACTGCCACTTAAAAAGATATTATAAAGGAGTGTTGTTTGTTATTGTTAGTTAGGATGCAAACTATGGATTTTATCTAATAGCCGTGGTAGTGGTTATGTAATATCTTAATAAATAAAATAATAAAAAATAATAGGAATATAATTTCAGAGGACGAAAGTGAAAAATTTTAAAAGTTTATTAAGGCTGAAATGGAATTTTCTTTTTCTTTTTTAGGAAAGCTTTATTAAAGACAGTGACAAGTCAATAAGGTCAAATCACAATTTGCCTCATTTCCTTTTACATATAAAATTTCTTTCAGCAGGTTCTTTTTTTTTTTTCATTCATGCACACTATTTCTCCGATTTCCCATGTTTGTGTCTCCTCCTTTTTCGGTGATTTTCTCCTCCATTTAGAGTCGTCACCATCTAGCGAAACTCCAGTCGATCACTTCCGTCCTTTTTGGTGCCCCTCCTTTTTGGCAGCAGTTTTCTTTCTCCCTCCCTCTCTATCAGTGCCATTTTTTACCAGCGAAGTTTCCGCTAAAATCAAGCTACTTATCGTTACTTTCAACTCCGGTGAGTATCCTTAAATCATTGAATTTATTTTATAGCAACCTTATAGCTAGTTTTCAAGATATTTATTTGAAACCCTTATATGTAATATTGATGGAAGTTAGAATTTCTATTATGATTTTGCTTCAAAAATATTCCTATTGAAGAATTGAGCCCATCAACATCTAAATTTCGAGCTCCAGCTAATTCTTTAAGTAGGTAGTTTTGTGATGAATTTGAGAATCTTTAGCTTTAGATATTATAGTCTAATACTAGTATAGGATAGTTATGCTTAATTATAAGACTTCAAATTTACATCCAAGGATTTATTTTGATACCATCTATTCTTGAATAGGCTGAACCATTTAAATTTTCTAGGTGGGTGATTTGACATTTCGTAATCTTTCCTTTAGAAACTAATTAGTTAAGAAGCCTTTAAGGTGAGTAGATGATCCTACTGTTTTTAGTAAATCCATCTTGAAATGATTTTGTTATATGAACATTTTGATTTTTATTGAATGATTTGATTTTTCCTTGATGCTAACTTACTTTGAAAATTGTATTGTATATGGTAAACATAGGAATGAATTACTATGATGAAATTATGCATTTTAGAGTAAATGGTTTTACATTGATATTTATTGAATACATGAAGATTATGTTACTAAGAATATTTGATGATTTGTTCTAATATTTGATATTTTGACATAAATAAAATATCTTGTATTTGTGAATTGACTTGGGAACATGATATTTTTTTGAATGCTTGGTTATTTGGAGTTTTAAATCCATTGGTAATTCTCTAGAAACTCTCAAGTGCACTTGTGATTAGTATGTCTTGTTAGAGAAATAAGGGGGAGAATTATTGACATCGAAATATCTGATTGGTACATTGTGATGGTTATGGAGATCTCGATTAGATTGGTTACTTGTAAATATTACATCTTGAATCCTAATGGTAATTGTATAAAATAGTTATTATGAATATTTGGCTATTTGAAAATTGGAAAATTTTAGAGAAGTAAACCACGTTGAACTTCCTTGTTTATGCTACAAAAATTATTTTATAGCATTATATGTTTTATTTATTTTATTTGTGTGAAATAAAAGAAAATTTTAGCTTTTCGTGGGATTACCTACTCACTGAGTTTCTATGAAACTCACTCCTTCTTTTCCATATTTTTCAAAACTAGAGAATACTCCTATTGTTCTCCCATGCTGTTCTAACTTAGGATCTGTTTATTGATCGAGTGGATTGCACCCTGTAGAGATTTAAGGTATAATAATAGTATAAAGTTTTGACAATTGATAGGATTAAGTTTGCATGTGTTTTGGTTGCTAGATGCCCAGTAGGGTATAGACTGTGTAATTTGGCCCACTATATTATGTTGTTTTGCTATATAGGTTGTGTTGGGCATGTGTTCCTTTTTGTTTATATAGGCCTTGTGCCCAAAAGTTTGAAAAATAGAGGAACTCTATCGGATTTCGGTAAAATTGTTATATAAATGTTTGGGTATGCGTATATGAAATTGTGAGTTTTTGATATATAATTTATATTGTCAGGCTTGTAGAAGGTTTCTTAACGGTGACCTTCTACACCGGTCACGTTCCATAGATTAGGACGTGATATTTTAACCTTAAGACAAAGGAAACTTGGAAGTGGTTTGTTATTAAATTAATGTAGCACCTAAACTCAGTAGCTAAAAAGAGGCACAATTTCATAAGTGATCAAAAAAAAGTAAAATGTACTTAACTAAAATTCCTAATTTATTACATATATATTAAATTAATCCATTAAGTTTTTAACATAAAGAATCATTATACATGGCAGGGTCTTATTCCTGCAATTAATGAACTATTTCTAAAGTTTGAACACATGAATATGGAGGACATCTGTACACCAACTTTGCTAAGAAATTTAAAGGAATAGAATATAGAGATAATTTTTTGGCTTGTGCCAAGGCAACCACCATGGTGGATTTCAATGCCAAGAGGAAGAAACTAAAAAAGTTTAATGACAAAAAATTGGAACACTTAATCAATTTTAATCCAAATGTTTGGAATCAAGCTGCATTTGATACACAAACCAAGAGCTCAATTGTTACAAACAAAATGCATGAAAAATTTAATAACAAAATTAACAAGAGTAGAGGGAAGTCAATCATTACTATACTATAAGAAATTAGGCTTTACATGGTGAGTAAGATGACCAAACGGAGAAAACAGTTGGTAAATTGTGCTGGCCCTTTATGTCCTAAAGTGAAAAAACAACTTAAGAAAAGAAAAATAGAGTTAGAAAAGTGGCTACCAACTTGGATGGGTGATCTAGATGAAATTATGTCTAAAGTGGAGTGCAAGCTTAAAAAATTTATGGCGAACACCAAAAATAAACATTGTTCATGTAATGAATAGGATCAAACAGACATACCTTGTGTGCATGCAATTTCAACCATGAGGTGGAAAAGGGTTAGACTAGAAGATTATGTCCATGAAATTTTGAGAAAGGAAACATGAGCTAAGGCATATGAACCACTCATTCAACTTGTCAATAGGCCAAATCTATGGCCATTAACATGGTATAATCCAATTCAGCCACCCCATAGAAAGAGACCACCGGGGAAACCAAAATAATGGAGGAGAAAATATCCAATGGAGAAAGAATTGAAACAAATAGATTCAATAAAAAGTAAGAGAGGATTCATACCCATTTGTACCAAGTGTAAAAAGAAAAGCTTTAACATAAGGAGTTGCAAATGCCTATCTTCTAAATAGCAAGTTGATGTTGTTGCTACTGCATCTAGAGATCATAGTGCATTTGGAGATTTCCAAGGGTTGGCGACACCTGACTCTATACTGGAAATAAGTGTTGCAACTAGTCTAACAAATGGTGGCTCTTATTCCAACAAAAGGAAAAAGACAAAGGTATACACTTTTTAAGAGAATCTTATTGGTTATGGTGTAGTTCTTTGACACTATTTTTTTTATTTTTATAGACTAATAGTATAACATGAATCCCATATATTAGCATCTCACATTAGTAGCCTCCAAGCCAAGTTGGCCAACAGAGCCAAGTCGAGCAACAGAGTCAAGCTAACAAGCCAAGTCAAGGAAAAAGAAAAACCAAGTTGCCATCAGGGTTACGACTAAAGTTGTATATTTAAAGAGGCAGCAATGCATCTCTAGACATACAATCCAGGTAGCTAGCTAGAGAATTAAGTCTCGATTGGAAGATTGTGTGGTTGCATATCAGGAGTTTGTTAGAAGCAACAAAGTAACTAAAAAAGATGCACGTGAGGCCACTTAATTGGTTGGGGGTATTTAAGCTAGTTGGTGACAATTAGGTTTTTTTTTTTTGGCATTTAATATGCAATGCTTTTAATACATTTGGCTAATTTATACTCCTTATTTTGGCTTTATGAAAGCTGTGCAATGTTAAGCTTGAATTGTTTAGACTTGGTTTTTGGCAATTTGCTTTATGTACTGAGATTTGATGAATTTGGTCTTTAAATTTCTCTATTTTGGTTTTTAAATTATGTAGGGTAATATCTACAATTTGGTTAATTTTCTATCTCATGGAATTTGTTTCATATTTTTGTCATTTTCATTCTTATTAAATATGCTAATTTGACAAATTTTAACTATTTTCGTACTGTCTTTTTCCATAAATCCAAAATAAAAATCAAATAAAGTAAGTACTATAATTTCCTCCTTTTCCTTACAGCAAAATGCACTATTACATTTTTTCCCTAGATACAAAATAACCTCTCCATTACAATAAACTCTCCAAATCCATCTAATTGAGATAATAGAACCACTCTCTACTACTCTTCATTCAACTCCCATATGTATTAAACCTACATTACGGTAATGCAGATGCCAAAAGCAGCCTATGAGAGTAGTAACATAGCTAGTAACAATTTCACCCAAAATTTCAAAATTTTGAATCTTTTACGATCAACCCACTTAAAGAACTCACACCTCTCTATTCTATTCTTGTACTTCGAACATCTAAGAAACATTTTTCTTTGGATTTCTCTTCATTCAAGATGTCAATGTCATTATTCACATCACATATCCTTTGCATTACAAAGTAGCTTAAGGAAGAAGACGGAGCAGAATGACCATTGCAAAAGAAGCTCTCACCAATAACAAAAGTAATCCCCTCACCACCCATGAAGACTCACCACCCATGAAGAAGACAATGATAGTATCACAATGAATATGAGGATTCAATTTTACTCTAAATTATTTTCTTTTATTTTTCACAAGTATTTTGTTTTATTTTTGGATTATTTATTCCTTTTTTAAAAAAAGAAATGTTGATAAGGAAAAAATTGAGTCCACCTTAGATAAAATTTGTTCACATCAATATATCTATCCACGAGGGTAATAACATATGGATAGAAGGATAATATTACATCAAATTAAATTTGTTGATGATTAAATTGAGAACTAAAATTAAATAAAGATGAAATGAATAAAAATTCCATCTATAAAAAAGCGAAAATGAGTATTTAGTCAAAGAAATATATAACTACGCTCATCAATTTATAAACAATATTTAAATATAACTTCATCTAATATTATTCTAATCAAAGATTTGAAAGAAAGGCTTTACCAATAAATCTGCGACACTTGACGTTGGTGATAATATTGAATTTTTCACTTTGACCATGTGAATTCCACGTCACACATAACACGCAAAATCCACGGAATGAGAATAGGTTGACCATTACAAGTGGCCATTTGTTGATACCGTGTGCCGTAATCCAACGGATTTCTCCTGACAAAGTCGGCATTCTCCGTCACCAAAAGTCCAACCCCGTCCCTGGCTCGGCCACGTGGATTCACCAATCACTTTCCAAAGCTCTCTTGCAAAACCTAATCCCCTTTTTGTTGGACGCAACCTTTATAAACGTTATTTCTTAACTCCAATTATGGACAATTATAATGTTTTGGTTTTATTTCCTTTCGAAGTTAACCCTAACTTCTTATTTCTTTGAAGTATCTTTTAAATTTATAATTATTTATTCTTTTATTTTTATTGACCATTATATTTTATTTCATAAAATATGTCTTGTATTTTAAAAGAGTCAGATTTCATTTTATTATAACCAAATCAAATATATTTATATATATATTTGAATTACAATTGTAATTTTAACTATTTAATTTAAAAAATTTCATTTTTCTATAACCTTAAAAGTCGAGCTACTTTGGTACAAATAATATAATATGCATCAAATTAAGTTAAAAGGAAGTTCAAACACTAAATGTGATATTTTTAGGGTTTATATAAGTTAGCACGTTATGGATTCAGACGTGGGGACCTATCACACACGAAGTATGAGAGAGAAACAGGAGCCTGAGGTTATTATATTTTATTATTTTTTTAAACAATAACGACACCGAAGTTCCAAATATTTCTATTATATTATGTGTTTTAAGTTCATTAGTTTTTAAAGGTATTTCTTTTTGAAATTTTCAATTAAGAACCTATCTTGTCCTTTATGCTTCAATACAATTTTTGAGTCAAAGAAAAAGAGATGATTTTTTTTTTTCAAATATGAAAATTGATTTGTCATTTAGAGCTCATTTAGTATAACAATAGTATAATTATTATAAAAAGATATATTTTATGTGCAATAACATAGTTTGGTCATTAATTATATATAATATATTTTTATTTAGATGATATAACAATATTATTTTTTAATATTAAATTATTAAAAATACATCGAGGAAGAGAAATAATAGGATTTTTTAATGACAAAAGAAGAAAAATGAAAATAATATATAAATACATATGTACGTTTCTTTTTTTTTATAATTCTAATCAAAATAAAAATTATTCAAAATAATTTTTTATTTAATTAAGTTTTAAAAATATATCAAATATTTTTAAAAAATAATATAATTAATTATTTGATCTATAATTTATTATTAAATAATTCTAATCATTATATCAAACAAATATTTAATCACATTTGTGTAATACAAACAAATCTACAAATCTTAAATTAAAAAAATAACTCATTCTGTTTTAAACATCTTTTTGACATAAATATAAATTTTCAAATATTAAAAGAATTCACTTTATTTAAATAAAAACAAGAAAAGGAAATATGAATTTCTTTGTCGAAAAAGAAATATGAATTTTCAATGCCAAATACTTGCCATCAATAAAATTAACCAAAGATGCTAAAAAGTTCATTCAAGGAAATTGACACTGTTGGTAATGGTTACTGTAACTCATATAAGGAAGGGGATAGGAAAAAGGTCAAAAACAAAAAGGGAAAAAACGCGTTTAATGCAGCTTTCAAAACGCCAAACAGAGCCCAACCACCTGCTTTGAACACAAAACTAACACCAATCGTTCATTGACAGAGAAGGAAGATAGAGGAATCACTGTACATGGTTGGATAGATACGTAGCGAGAGAAGTGGAGTCTTTTGACTGAGCATAGCCGGCAAAGGCCGTCTTAAGATAATGCTCTTTTAATTTATGAATACGCGTTGAACTTTCAGCCATTGCAAAAAGACCACACTTTCTTCGTTCTGATGCTTCTGATCCGTTTCTCACCATTAATCCCAATTTAAAGGTCCACAAAGTAATTTTTATTTTTTTTAGTTTTCATTCTTTGATTAATTCGATGATTTATAGACGTGGAGTATATTAATGATAGAAGCCCAAAGCTTAATTTTCCAGTATTCCCAGTTTTTCTTTGACAAGTTCGTTCGTTGATTCTCGGGTAAGATTTAATTGGATGGTTGAATTGCGTATTTGATTCAAGCTAGTGGATTTAAAACTGGGTCAGTTTGAATTTTTCAAAGGGTCAGAGAAAGCGTGAAGTGTTGGATTCATGGTCGCTACTTTGACAGTTGGTTGTATGATGAAGGGGTTGTGAGGAGAAGTTCCCATTTGTCTTCTTTGAAAGATTCTATTAGGTGGTGATTGTGTATGAATCTGTGCGAAGCAGTTAGTTAAATTAGGAACTTTAGCTGATGATTTATGATCTTTGCTTCTGATTTATACTTGAATTTTTGCTTTGCTACTGCAACATGGGTTGCATTAATTCCAAAACTTCAGCTGTAGAAGATAGTCGGGAAGGTTTAACAAAGAATTTGTCATCATCTATCAAAAGGCCCTCTGAGCTGAATGTTTCACGGCTAAATTCCTCGAAAAGGAAGGAAGGGGTTTTGGCCAGAGATAAATTTGAGGGTAGTGCTGTGAAAGTTTCGTTAGTTGACAATAAAGCCAATGGTTTAGTGCAATTGTATGAGGATCACATTGTGAAGAAGCAAACAGAGAAGTCTGAATTAAGTGTTCTTAATCATCCTGGTCATGGAATGGTTCCAAAGGCTGCAGAAGGTGAGCAAGTTGCGGCAGGATGGCCAGCTTGGCTGTCTTCTGTTGCTGGTGAAGCTATCAAGGGATGGATACCACGGAGCGCAAATACTTTTGAGAGGTTATTCAAAGTAAGTTGCTGGCTCTTTTGTTTAGTCTATGTATAACTGTTTCGTAATTATTTCATTTCAATAAATGCACTCGACAAAATCCTCTAAACCTCAGCATGTTGAGGAAACTCCTCTCTAACTGCTATGTTTAAATTGTTAGAAAATTTACAACTGCAGTTCCAGAATCAGTTTCTATTATGGAGTTTATCACATGAAAATGATTTCTTGTAGTGTGATGTTGGCTGTTATCTTCTTCTCAAAGAAAGAACAGAATCTCTGTCTGCTGAATGAGAAGTTGATTATGGAACTGCATGATCAGATTCCTTATAGAAATTCAATTTTCAGTTCTTGGTGTAGTGCTTTAGAGATCGATTTATTTTCATTATTTTGTTGAAAACAATGGTAGTTAGAATTTTGTCATGTTTTCTGGACATAAGCTTCTTATTTTGTTGGTGAAGGTACGAAGATATATTCTTATATACATGAAAGTATCTTTACGAGTGATATTATGGCATCCTTATTGCAGATTGGCCACGGAACTTACAGCAGTGTTTATAAGGCACGAGATGTGAGTCACCAAAAGATTGTTGCTTTGAAAAGAGTGCGCTTTGATAATCTTGATCCTGAGAGTGTCAAGTTTATGGCAAGGGAAATCCTTGTTTTACGCAGGCTTGACCATCCAAATATAATAAAGTTGGAGGGCTTGATAACATCACAGGCATCTCGCAGCTTGTACCTTGTTTTTGAGTATATGGAACATGATCTTACTGGACTAGCATCTCGCCCTGGAAATAGGTTTTCAGAACCACAGGTAGCTAACTTTCTTTCTCATTACCTTTTTCTTTTGATTTTCGTAGTGTTGAGTTCTTCTTCATGGTTATGTTGGTTAAAATGATGGCAAAGCATCAACCTTCTTCATGTTTATGTCAGTGTTGAGTTCTTCTTCATGCTTGCACTCTACTTGACCTTCAAGTGTAATATTCTAAAGTAATCTTTTTATTGCCAGATTAAATGCTACATGCAGCAACTTCTTAGTGGATTGGATCATTGTCATAGTCGTGGTGTCCTCCACCGTGACATAAAGGGCTCAAATCTTCTTATTGACAATAATGGCATACTAAAGATTGCAGATTTTGGTTTGGCAAATTTTTTCAATCCCCATCAGAGTGTTCCCCTGACCAGTCGTGTGGTGACTCTGTGGTATAGACCACCCGAACTTTTACTTGGAGCATCTCATTATGATGTTGCAGTGGATTTATGGAGTACTGGTTGTATATTGGGTGAATTATATTCTGGCAGGCCCATATTGCCTGGAAAAACAGAGGTATGGTGTTTAGGAATCTGGTCATCATTATTTAATCACCACTAAAGCCTTGTCTACCTATCCTTGGCTTTACTAACTTAATATCAGTATATTTTATGGGATTGCTGTTGATGTCAAGAGGATAGATCAAAAGAGGCTCTTGGCATGCTATGAATTTCTGAATGATAAAGGAAAAGCTTTTTTTGGACTGCAAATGCATATATAGAATCTTTATATTAAATCATCACCTGCCTTTGCTCTTTTGGTACTTTTTCCGTTGTTTAAGTGTTTCTACTGTCTTTGAAAATTCCGAAGTCCTACATTCCAGTTCATACAATTGGTTCCAATTTCACAAATTGATATTGCATATTAATTAAGATACTTAGGAGGTGTCTGAACATTAATTTTAGCTCCTTGTAGGTTGAGCAATTGCATAGGATTTTTAAGCTTTGTGGCTCGCCATCTGAGGACTATTGGCTTAAATTACGGTTACCGCATTCAACAGTATTCAAGCCTCCACACCATTATAGACGCTGCGTTGCAGAAACATTTA
This sequence comes from Saraca asoca, assembly GCA_026873985.1. Classification (NCBI taxonomy): domain Eukaryota; kingdom Viridiplantae; phylum Streptophyta; class Magnoliopsida; order Fabales; family Fabaceae; genus Saraca; species Saraca asoca. The sequence continues at coordinate 3,877 of JANHAO010015375.1, read as the reverse complement.
AGGAATATCCATCTGTTGCTGGGAAGCTTATAGAGAACCTGCTCTCTCTGGATCCTGCACAGCGAGGAACGGCAGCCACTGCTTTGAAAAGTGAGGTATGCAGGTTTATGTTTCTAGCAAATGTAATGATTGTATAATCTGATTAACATGGAGCTGCATTCTCCTCCAATATAACGGAGCGGCATTACTTTTTGCCATATTTTCCTTCATTTGTGTACTTGTGTGGTGAACCTCTTTTTGTTATATTCTGTATCATGTCATCAAATTCTAATGTTACCAATGGGCTGTGTGATGCACTCATTGGCTGGAGGGAAGAGATCACTGCCACATTCCTTGTTAACTGTGGGATAAACAGGATTTTCTCAATGTTTGATACATGAAAAGATGATGAAGTCATGAAAAAACAAGAAACCACACTGTTTCTTATAACCATGAAACAAAATTGGGACATATATTGCTACTGTAATGCTATGCTGTTCATTCCTTTCTGTTATGCTTATTGTACTTAAAGAGATATTTTTGCATGCTAATCTTGGGTACCAAGGCACATAATCCTTTGTTTTCATTATTAACAGTTCTTCACAACGGAACCCCTTGCTTGTGATCCATCAAGTTTGCCAAAATATCCTCCTAGCAAAGAAATTGATGCTAAAATGAGAGATGAGGCAACCAGAAGGTACTGGCTATAGCCAAAAACAATGAGATTTATTATGCTTTAACAAGTAGTGTTGTCATGACAATAGCTTCAATGTCTGTGGTCTTATTCGGAAGTTTCCTGGGTGATCAAAGTTTGTTATCTTATCATTTGCTGTTTCATATGTTTTCATCTTTGACATGGACAACAGCAACATCTGTGACTGTGATAGTTAGGTTCCCCTATGTACATAAGTACAAAAATATGCATATTATTCATGGTTGAATACATAGTTTTCGCTTATTTAGCTATATAAACCTCTTAGTAATGTCCTGTAACTATGCTTTTATTTCTTTACTGTGAAGATTGCCTTTTTGGCCACTTGACTTGTTTATTTATGGCAAAATGGAGCCTTATATGTTATATAAGACTATTGTCAATAAGTACACATTTTTGGTTTATTCTATCAGGCAAGCAACTGTTGAAGGGAAGGAGCTGAAAGTTGGCTCAGGAGTCAGACAAGAAAAAGAACCTCGCGCACTTCTTGCCACAAAAGACAATGCTGAGTTACGCGTATCAATGCAGGTAATTTAGAGGCTACCATGTTATACCAGATGTTTTACATTATTGATTACAACATGTTTTGAAGGGGGGGATGTGTAACTGTTTTTTGATTTTATAGTACCCTTTTGCCCTTCTTTTGTCTCTTTTTCTTAGTATATTGTATTCTTATTTGATGCAGCAAGGACAGCGACAATCCAGCTCGAACAGCCAAAGTGAATTATTCAACCATCACAGAGAAGAACCTGTCTCTGGATTTTTTGGTTTTCCACATAAACAGGATGTAAACAATTTCTCTGGGCGTCTTTATAGTAGACCTTCACATTCAGGCCCATTGGTTCGTGGCCCTGGCTGGACAAGGGGTGCCAAGGAAGTTGATGAGCAGCCATTTGGTTCGAGCAGGGTCAATCTATCAAAACTATCTGGTTTAGTGGCATCTAGGACCTCATTATCCGAGACTCAGGAAGAAAAACATGTTTCCTCGCAGCGTGGAAAAACAATTGAAGCAAGAAAATCTATGGAGCCAAGTAATGGATCACAGTCAAGAAGAAGGCAGGATAAAAAATGCCAGGCTCAGAGAGTTATGGATCTTGGTTATATAGAAAGTGGAAGAGGCCCTGATAAGGAATCAATTCTGGTTAGTTTGTTGTTGTCTTTTCGTGCTTAATTTCTCATTTCTTTCTGCTTTACTAATTGCCAGTATTTGGTAGTGATTTAGTTAAAGCCTCGGCTAGGAATCAGTTTTCAATAAATTCATTGCTTCTCCTGGAACTTTGCTGAATGTTGATGATGGATCGTATTTCAGGATGGGCGTGGATCCAGGGGTAACAAGATTTATGTCTCTGGTCCATTACTCGCTTCATCAAATAATATGGATCAGATGCTCAAAGAGCATGATCGAAAGATTCAGGAATACTCGAGACGAGCACGAATTGACAAGTCACGAGGTGAGAAAGTACGAGCACAGCGAAAGTAGCAGCCGATTTCTCACTCATTCAATTTGTGCAGCTGGATTACATGTAGTATGACAGCATTATTTATCTTTGTCATGAGAGAGAGAGAGAGAGAGAGAGAGAGGTTAGGGTTTTGATTATTAATTATATATATCATGTACATTGAAGGCTTATAGTAGAAGAAATTTCTGCTTGTTACAATTTATACATTTCACCCATAGATTATATTAAGCTAATTTTGAAGCATCACTGGTGGCACCTGTATATACTTTCAATGTCCAGCAATTTTAAGTTTCTAAAATGGCAGATGATTCTGTGTAATGTTATTTGTAATACCATTGATTGGTATCAAACATCTTGGTTCCCCATTGTTACCCCGTATGTACATCTATCTACTCGATGTTGTTATTCTCTTCCCTCTTTTAGGAAGAAATGACAGATCATTTTTTTTTTTTTTGGGAAATTAAATTATTTCATCTTTGAAGTTGGAGAAAGAAGTCTTGAAATTCAAAGCCATTTTAAATAAAATAGAATAAGTTCATTGCAGTTTGAGTTAATTTATAAGATACTCGCAAATATGCAAGTGAAACCGTTTAAATGAAATTGATTTCATTGTATGCAAGGTTAGAACAAAATTTGAATATGATGATTATGAACTATAAGGATTTATAAGTATCAACAATTGTGAGAGATTGACTGCTAGCTAGCTATTTCAGCAGTGAATAATAACAATGTAGGGAAGTACAATATTTTGTTGCTTATTTCAAGCTAAGATAGGCAGCAATTAGAGATTGAAGCTTAATTGAATTCCCCGTCAAACACAGCAAATTGCTCATGAATGTGCTTAATGAGCTTTGCATTTCTGGTTCTTTAAGGCTTAGATCACATCTAACATTCCTCCTAGTTTTGTAATCCTTGCAGCAGCTGATATCCCGTTTAGTAGTTAAATTGCTGCTTTCATTTCTTCTCGTCCAATCAGTATGTTGCATTCACTGTCTCTGGTTTGAATGTTTCTTAGCAAAACTTCTGATGCAAAATTGTAGTATAGCTACCTTCCAAGTCAACACCATAGTTCATAATCCTAAGCTCCATGCTGTACAACTTTGATTTCAGGATTGTGCTACTTACAGAGCAGATTAACTTGCAATGAGTCTCCTCTTTGACGGGGTGGGTTCCACATCTGCTGGTAAGTGAACTTGACTTGAAGATTCATTGGCTCATTATGGTATTTTGGTATCCAAAAAAAGTGTGATAGATAAATTATTACCTATCGTCTTGGGTGATGTTCAAATCTGGAATAGCATAATATGAACTGCTGCTTCTAGAATTAGAACTGACCATCCAAATCATATCTATTGTAGGGTAATGTCTAGACGGATCAGTATCCCAAGTCTCAGACCACATTGCTGCTGACTTTACTTTTTCAAGCAGACTGACTTCCATTCTCTCCTCTTCTGACTCATTGCCTTCAATTTCCCCTTCCAACACTCTCACAACCTGCCTCATTGTTGGTCTAAGACTTGGGTCTGAACTTGCACACAATGACCCCAAAAGAAGCAATTTTTCAACTTCCTGAATGGAAAATCCACCTATGGACTTCAACCTGTTATCAAGAGCGCAATGCAATTCATCGATCTTCAATAGGTGCATTACCCACTCAACTAGACCTGGCTTATTTTCTTCAAGAGGTCTTCTCCCACAAACCACTTCTAAAACCAATATTCCAAAA
>JANHAO010015374.1:0-14864 GCA_026873985.1 Saraca asoca | reverse complement strand
ATAAGGAGAATGGATTCTTGTGATATAGATATACTTAGAAGGTTTGAGAATATTGATGAGCTTGAAAACAATGATGATGATCATATAGAAGATGATTGGGAAGGACCTACTGCAGAATCTATTAGACTAATGGAGGAAACAAGGGATGCTATTAGGAATAAATTGTCAGGTCAAGTGTGTTGTTAGCTTTAAATCTTAATTTGAATGATTTATATAAAGTAAGCTTATGCGTGAAATTTGAACAATTTATTATTATTGAAATTATAATATATGTGAACATAGTTTTTATCCATGATTAATACAAATAATATGTACAAAATATTTATAAATTATAATACTTTGCTCGTATAAGTTAAGAAACAAGCTAAACGTATTTTTCTATTGATATTTAATTGATGGATCCTAATTTATAGTTAATTGTGACAATTGTAATTAATTAACCATTAATATTCAATAATAAAATTAAATTATGTTATGTATTTAAATTTCTTAATATTAAAATTATAATTTACAAAATTTTAACAAAAGAGCTTTTTTTTTTATCCAAATGCTTTTTTTTTAAAAAGTGCTTATATATTTGTCCTTTTTAGTAATTTTACTCATAAAAAGTAGTTTTTTATTTTTACATCCAAATAACTTTTTTATTTAAAAGTTTTTTTTAGATACTACATCCAAACGCAAAATAACTTTAACTTTTAATTAAAATCCTTTAAAAATAAGTATTATATAAAATGTCCTTTTTTTTTTAAGCTCATCCAAACGGGCCCATAGCTTCGAAAAAAAGTCAATTTTTAACTTTTTTGATTGCTTTTGCTTTCTTTAAAGTTCTCATCCAAACACATATATTACTTAAAAAGCACTTTATTTTTTTAAAAAAAAGGAGCTTTTTTTTTAAAAAAAAAAGCCCAAACAAACGGGCCCTAAGTTAATAAGTTATTTTAAGTATTTGACAAATGATTGATTGAGTTAGTTTTTGACTGTCAAAAAGCTAATTTCAAAAAGTTAAAGAATTTAATTTTTTCAATTAGCTATTTGACATTTAAGGTATAAAAGGACATTATTATCCTTCATTAATTCAATTTTTAACATCCTTATCATTGATATATAGAAAAACCTTTATAAGAAATATGTATGAAATATATTTTATGATAAAACATTTCCTATTTGATCCATATATATTAAATATATTATTTTATCCTTTTTTCTTTTTGTTCTACTACCAACTTTATAAGAAATAATAGCATGAACAATGACAATAATAATTAGTAACAATAATAAACTTATTTTTTTTATCTAAATTTGTCTATTTCATAAATAAAAAATTTATAATAGATTATAATTATTTATTTCTTAAAGAAAAATCTAATGAATAATAAATGACAATTATATTTTTAAAAGAAAAATTTGATAAATAATATTTTAAAATCTAAAATATTATTGAAGTAAAAGAACATTCAAATAAATTATAAAATATACATAAGTCGTTATATGCCATTTTACTTATAAACAACTAAAAGTAAATAGTTAATTTTATCATACATCTTTATATAAATAGCTAATGCCATCATCGATCAAATTAACTAATATAATAAGCTATCAACTAAGCACTAACACAATCAGTTAACGGTTAATGTAATCTACTAATTGCTAAGCAAAACCTTTGTTTAACTTTTTAAAAATGTTATTTGACACATAATTTTAGCATATTATTATTCATATTTTTGTGTTAAATAACTTACCATTTCAAAATGTTGGATTCTCCCATTTTTTTAATTAATGGAATGAATTCTAATTTATTAATTAAAAAACTTGTTTATGAAATACCTAAATTAAGTCAATTCCCTAAAATTATTCAAATTAGTTACAAATTAATAAAAAATTATTTATCAAACTGTTATATGAAGAAATCGATTTGTATCAGATAGATATGCGAGAAGTCTAAAGAGCGATATAAGACCGACTCAAACAGTCCCCGAACCGCTATATTCTTCAGCCTGCTCAGTGAGGCAACGTCTCTGGCTCACACTCCCAACCTGCTCGAGCGAGTTTGACATTCCCATCCAGAGCAATGAGCGTAGTCCCGAATTGTGCAATCCAGCCAACAGAGTGCAACAAGCGACCCGTACTCGCCAGATAGAAGAGTTAGTCATTTTTTGTCCCAACGGTCAAATGAGGCCCGCCTGCAGAAGATAATCTGCAGTAGCCAAAAAAGGAGATTTAGTCTGTATATTCTATCTTGTACATTAAATGTTGATGCAATAGATTTACTGCATATGTAATTCCTATTGTACCCTTTCATTCTCTATAAATACGAGGGAGGAGCCCCTCTACAAAGTAGGGAGGTGGGATGATGCCAAAACTCTACTAAAACAGAGATCAAACATTGTAACATTATACAAATATTGTCTCAATAACACACTACCGTGGACGTAGGGTCCGATGATATCCGGATTTGGCCAAACCACATTAAATCCTGTGTCCTTTCTTTGCTATTTCCTTCTTCTCTATTTATCTTGCTATTTTTACCGTGCTTGAACTGGATAAAGGTCAGAGATCCCAAAAAATCCCCCCGTTGGCTAGAGTTTGGACCATTACCAAAATCCGACGTCAACATTTTGGCACTGTCTGTGGGGATCTCACCTATTCTGGTTTGTTTCCTGTTGCAATGGTCAAGGGATAAAGAAGACTTTGGAAGGCCTAGACCCTTAAAAACCCCTTTCAAGCAGAGGAATAGAGACGAGTTCTGTGCCTACCATAATGAGGTCGGTCATGGAACGTCAAATTGTCTGGCCCTCAGAGATGCAATTAAAGACCTGATCCAGAGGGGCCACTTAAGGGAATATGAGGTGCAGCCTACAGGACAGCCTCCCCAGCCTAATAGTGGTCGGGAGCTGGGGGGCTCAGTTCGAATTATACACTAATGTTGTATTCTGAAATTTTGAAATGAATGAAAGTGTCCTTTCTTTACTTTGTTGAAAGCTATTTGCCATCTAGCTCGATGTTATTTTCACCACCCCGTTCTGTCTTCTTCTCCTAAAATATTGATTTCTGTAGCTTACATGCGGTTAACTTTTGCCAGCTCTTGCGAGGAACTTCATGCCAATTACGATCTTAGATCCGGTTGAGGCCCCCCAGAGCTCATTCCAGAGAAGAATTGACAAACACTTAGCCAGTTGAGCTGCGGGCTCGCTGAGGTGCGGAGGCACTAAAAAATACTCACTGTTGCCAGCACAACTACATGCTTGCTGGGGTGTGGAGGCACTAAAAAACACTCATTGTTGCTAGCGTGGCTGCGTGCTCGCTGAGGTGCGGAGACAGTAAAAAACACTCGTTGTTGCCAGCACAACTGCGTGCTCGCTGAGATGCGGAGGTACTAAAAAACACTCACTGTTGCCAGCGCAGTTGTGTGCTCGCTGAGGTGCGGAGGGATGAAAAAAAACTTGCTATACCAGCGCAGCTACGTGCTCGTTGAGGTGCAGAGGCATTAAAAAACACTCATTGTTGCCAGTGCAGCTGTGTGCTCGCTAAGGTGTAGAGGCACTAAAAAACACTCGTTGTTGCCAACACGGCTGCGTGCTCACTGAGGTGCGAAGGAACTAAAAAAAACACTCAATGCTAGCACGGCTTCATGCCCGCCAAGGCATAAGGAATTGACGAACTTACTAGTTGCCTAAGGCAAGGGAACCGTTCGCTTCACAGCTTTAATGAGAACCTATTCATTTGGCCATGAGATTAACCAAAAATCGCTCACCTCTTAATTTCGCGGCTCTCACGTGAACTCTGTTAATTTCACAACTCATGCGAACTCATTTATCTGGCCACAGGATCGGCCTAAGCGGGGAAGCACTCAACCTCGCAATTTACTCATGATTGAGTATTCACAACCCTCTCACATTATTTTCTGGTCATATGTGAAAATTATTCGCCAAATATTTGTACAAGAGATTAGAGCAACAAGTAAGGGTTGTAGAAAAGAGATTTTATTCATAAAAAGACCTCAACGAGGAAGATGTACATCAGAAAGCTCTGGATATAGACTAAGCAAAATACAAGGGGAAAAGCCTATATCTATGAAGAAGGATCGGCCATGGAGGGCCGCACCTTAGCATATTAGAGCCCGCGTGCCACAACTTTCTTCTTCCGATGCACAATCAGTGGCAGCGCTGAAGCCCTTCATCTTCGACCACCTACCCCTCCTGAAAGAAGCTAATTAGGAAGACCTGGGGGCTTGGTCGGCCAAACAGTTGCTTCCCAACGAAGTCGGGAGAGCATAGTTTGGGATCCATATGACATCCTTCCATGTTGCCAAGGAAGATAAGTCTTTTAAGCTATCTATGCAATAGACCATACACGCCTCTGAGGAAGGCCAGAATGTCAGAAATGGTGGAGGTTTATCAGGAAACTCCATAGTTTACTCAAGTGCAAAATCAGAAGGGATTATCTCTCCCTTATATAGAGTCGGGGCTGGCTCTACCGAAGAATCCAAACTCACTCCGCCAACCGTTATCATTAATAAGCCTCGGAAAAGGCTAAGTTGACTCAGCAATAGCTTCTGGACACGTGTTACTAGAAACATGGCCTGGAATAGATGAATCGACAGTCTCGAGAAAAGGCTTTGACTGATCTGGAATCAAAGAGTTTCAACTCCCAGCCCGCAGCGCGAGCTGAGAGTTAGGGGGCTTATGTTTTATGAAGAAATTGGTTTGTATCGGACAGACATGCGAGAAGCCTAAAGAGTGACATAAGACTGGCTCAAACAGTACTTGGACCGCTATATTCTTCATCCTGCACCACGAGGTGACATCTCCGTCTCGCACTCGTAACCCGCCCGAGCGAGTTTGACATTCTCATCCAGAGTAATGAGCGCAACCCTAGATTATGCGATCTAGCCAACAGCGTGTGACAAATGACCTATACTTACCAGACAGAAGACTTAGTCATTCTTTGTCCCAATGGTTGAATGGGGCCCGCCAGTAGAATACAATTTATAGTAGCCAAAAAAGGAGATTTAGTTTGTATATTCTATCTTGTACATTAAATATTGATGTAATAGATTTACTGCATATGTAATTCCTATTGTACCCTCTCCTTCCCTATAATTACGAGAAAGGAGCCCCTCTGCAAAGGAGGGAGGTGGGACGATGCTGAAACTCTGCTAAAATAGAGATCAAACATTGTAACATTGTACAAATATTGTCTCAATAGTACGCTATCATGGATGTAGGGTCCGATGATATACAGATTTGGCTGAACCATGTTAAATCCTGTGTCCTTTCTTTGCTCTTCCATTCTTCTCTATTTATCTTGCTATTTTTACCGTGCTTGAACTGGATAAAGGTCAGATATCCTGAAAAATCCCCCCATTGGCCGAAGTTTGGACCATTACCAAAATTCGACGTCAGCACAAATACACTTATTATATATTCAATTATTAATTAAGAATATGTTAGATAATAAATTCAATTTAACTTATTGTTTTATTTCATCAATGTGATTAAGAATGTATATACTTGGTAATGCTTTAACTTTTTAATGTGTTGGAGAGTGAGCCCTATCATTAGTGTTAATTGCTACTTAACTCAGGCTACAATTTCTATATCATGTAGAGAGAGAGAGAGAGAGAGAGAGAGAGAGAGAGGAAGCATTGCTTTCCTTTATGTTATAAAATGGGACTTAGGATTAAATTTGATAAGTAAATATGTTTGGATTTAGATGAAACTTAGTACAAAAATCAAGTATGAAGAGGAGATTATGTGATACAAATTTGAGAGAAAATACACTCATAAATTATTTTTCTCATTTTGAGGGCATTTATATAATTTTAACTAAAGTAACTTGTTCAATGTGAATAAATAAGCATATGGTTGTGATCATTGGATTTTTGTCTTCGCATTGATGTAATATGGTACATTAGAACCCTTACAAATTATGAGAAAAACTCTTATGTTAACTCAAAAAAGATATGTCCATTTGTGTCGTTAGGGTTTTGACTTAGAATATTTTTTTGGAGGAGTATTTAGTGACTTGAGGTGGGCATTGAGGTACTCATCTACCAGATCAAATGTGTGGCCAAGAGCCTCTCTTACACACTTAGAAGTCAATAATGAGGCTTTTAATGTGAATAAGAAAGTGACCCCTCTTCAATTGAAATATTGTCTCATGAAATTTGGCCACATTTAGCCATATTTAACCATATTTGTTTGAATTACATAAATACATCATGTTTGCCAATATGAATAACTTGGTTGCCTTTATATTTAATTTGGTTACTTATGTGTTATGTGATTTGTATTTATGATTGCCTTAATGTAAAATAAATTATGGGTGTTGCCTATTATTTTCAAAACTAAGATGGTGTAAGATGGGTTGGCTTACTTATTATCAAGTACTAGGTGACTAAGTGCCAAAGTAAGAGTTTAAACATGACACTTTCTTGCAATCGAGCTATCAAACTGTGACATTTTGGTATCAGAGTGTGGTTGAGAACATGCTTCTTAGTTTTCATTGTACCCTTTCGATAAGCCATTATGTCGAAGAAAATAACATTCGCTGAATGCATTGATGCAATTAATGTTGTAATCTGGAATCTCAAAGGAGTTGCTGAGATCATAAGAAATTTGGAAAGTGATGAGATCCTTGAATTCTTTCATAGGGACTAGAATTGGGAATCTCTCGAGCACTGAGTCTCAAATCTTGAAGCTAGCACAAGAGTTAAAGGCATGGGGATTAGTAATGCTCTTCAAGTCAGTGAATGGCTTGTCATAATTGAGAACACTGAGAAGAATTTAGGGGATGCTATGAAAGACTTTATCACGAGGTGAAGGATGTTGTAGCAACTCTTTATGCAGAGATAAGTGACATAGCAGCCTTAATGATGATATCAATGATGACCATTGTGAATGGTTCGCAAGAGGATGGTGCCTCTGGGTGAAAGGGAAGGTGAAAATCCTCAAAATAAGACCATATGTGGGGGAGAGAGCTGCACAAAAGCTCGAGAATTTTGTGTTCGATATGTGTCAATATTTCCAAGCAGCTAGCATTACTTCAAAGGAAGCTTAGTTGAACTAAGCTCTTATGTTCCTTAAAGACAACACTAATGTATGGAGGAGGACTAAGTACCAAGAGATTCAAGAGGGAAGCTATCGTATTAATACTTGCGAAGAGCTCAAGTAGGAATTGAAGGTGCACTTTTACCTTGAGAATGTGGACTATTTGGCTTGACAAAAATTGTGAGAGTTAAGATAGAAAAGATTAGTTTAGGACTATGTGAAAAAGTTCACAGTCATCATACTCAATATAAGGGACATAACCAAAAAGTATAAACTATTCTATTTTGTTAATGGTCTATCATGAGAACCTGCTATAAAACTCCAAATGAGAGAGTTAAAAGCCTCGTAGAAGCAATGATCATAGTTGAGTGCTTATCTAACTACGACATTAGTTTTCCTAGAATGAAGTCCCATGGAGAGAGTTTGAATACTGCTGATAGCGGTCAGTCAAGCAAGGGTGGCAAACCCACAAATAAGGGTGGAGGCAATAAAGTGTTTTCCCACTTAAAAGTTTTAGGATCATCCCAGACATCCATTAGCAAAAGGAAGTTCAAGACCCTAGCTTGTTTCTTATGCAATGGGCCACATAGAGTGGCAAAGTGTCCACAAAAGGCTACCCTGAATGCCTTACAAGCCAAGCTTCAAGAAAGGCACAACAAGGCGACTAGGGTGATGACAAAGGTTCTGTTAGGAAGGATATGTCTTATGCTAGGATCGGTACAATCTGATTCTTAAGAGTCCCAAAAGTAGTGAGATAATGAAAAAGGAGGGTAGATCCCATCCTTACTAGGATGGAGTTGTGCGGGTCTGAAGGTACTAGTTTTATAGTAGCAGTGAAGGTAGCAGGTGTGGCATATCAAGCAAGATGTGCAAAACTGGCAATTCGAGAAGCCAGAGGGTATAGTGTGTGTTCAAAAAATAGTTGTCTAACACATACATTTTATTACATCTTAATGTAAAGTTCTTGTATGCAGAAGCATTTACTTAGTCACAAAAACCTACTTGTGAAACTCACATTGCTCTTGAGAGTGCTGGAGTTAAGTCATAAGAGGAGCTTATGGTAATGACCTTGGAGAAGAAGAGCTTGTGCAAGCTAGAACAAGAATGATGAATTACTCTTTGTTCAATCTTATTAGTTGTGGTAAAGGATGCCATCGAGGTATCATGTTCAAGTGATTGTGGAACACCAATTAGGTGTGATGTTCGTGATCGAGGAGTGGTGTTGTTTGAGTAACAGAGTACTTAACAAAGCATGATGGATTGCCAAAACCACATGAGTAGACTTGTAAGCAAGAAATGAGACTTGCAAGTAGGGCATGTTTTATTAGCAAGAGATAATACTTGTACCTGAACAATATATAAGACTCATATTTCTCACATCTATGGAATGAGATGTTGGATGTGGGACCAGTTGGTAATAGGCATACCCAAATGCCTAGCTCATACTGAGCTACAAATATGATCAATTTGGAAGTTATGAAGATAGCTTATTTTTCATCATAAAAAATAAGTCAGAGAGATCAAGAAAAGAAAGCCTAAGAAGAGCTAAAAAAAAGCATATCGAAGACTTTCAAGGAGTTGTGTCAAATTGAAGTGGTGAAGATAAAGCATTGTTGAAGTACAAAGAGACAAGTAGAGAAAAAGTTAAAAGAGGAGCTTAAGAGAAGTAGATTGAAGATTCTTTTGAAGTTGTATCAGATTAAGTTATCAATGAGAGCATAGATGTTTTCAAGTGGGGAAAAATGTCACAAATTAGGACTTGTAACCAAATTTGACAAGCAAATGCATTTGGATTTAGATGAAACTTGACACAAAAAACAAGCATTAAGAGAAGATCATGTGGCATGAGTTTGAAAGAAAATGCATGCGTAGATTATTTTTCCTATTTTTCCTATTTTAAGGATATTTATATAATTTTGATCAAGGTAATTTATCCAGTATGAGTAGATAAGCACATGATTGTGATCCTTAAATTTTTGTCTTCCTGTTGATGTATTATGATGCATTAGAACCTTTTTTGGGTTAGGAGAAAAGTCCTTATGTCAATTCAAAAAAAGTATATTTACTTGTGTTATTAGAGCTTTGGCTTAGAATGCTCTTAAGATGGAAGTGTCTGATAACCCAAGGTGGGCATTGAAGCATTTGTCTAGGGGATCGATTGTGTGGCCAAGAGCTGCCCCTACACACTCAGGAGTTTGTAACAAGGCTTTTAATGTGAATAAAGAAGTAGTCCCCTCTTCAATTGAAATCTTGTCCCATGAAATTTAGCCTTTTTTAACCACATTTATTTGCATTTATTCGAATTGCATGAACACATCATGTTTATCAATATGAATGACTTGATTGCCTTTGTATGTGATTTGGTTGCTTATGTGTAATGTGATTTGTGCATATGGTTGCTTTGATGTATATAAATTATGGATGTTGCCTATTATTTTTTGAAACTAGGATAATGTATAATTGGTTGGCTAGCTTTTTCTTTGGTACTAGGTGACTAAGTGCTGAGTGAAGAGTTTAAGCACTGCACATTTCGACAATCGAGCTGTCAGACCATGATATCTTGGATGCCTTTATTATATATCTTCACAATCAATTCTTGGCAATAAGTGTTTGTTCATTATTATCTCTTTATTTAGCCATTGATAATCAATAAAGACGCAACATGTTGTTCATCTTTTTCACAAATAGAATGGCACACCCCAATGGCAGGTACTGAGATTTATGAATCTTTTGTCTAATAGATCTTGTAATTGAACTTGCAATTCCTTTAACATTATTAGAGCCATTCTATATGGTGGTATTAATATTGCTTCTCTTCTTAGTCTGTGTTCAATGCTAAATTTGATGTCTTAGTCTGGTAACATCCTAGGTTATTCTTCAGAGAACACATAAGTGAATTTTTGTACTATAGGAACATCACTTACGCTTAACTTTGCTGGGTCTACCACTTCTGCTAAGGCTATCCAGGCATCACATCCTTTCTTTAACATCTTTCATGCTTTAATGGAGGAAATTCATTTTTATGGGAATTTGGTCCGTGTATAACAGTATAGACCTCAACTCATCAATTTTTAGAGTTATTATCTTTTTAGAGAAATCTATAGAAGCTTGATGTTTTGATAATTAATTCCATCTGTAATATTACATCATAATCATTAATGTCTAGTACCACTAGGTTAACTATACCACATGTCCCTTTTCTCTATCAAATTATCCCTCACAACATAGATTGCCACGATACTATCCCTTAGGGAGTAGTCACTCTTAAAGGTATATTTGATACATTCCAAATCATTTTATTCATTATGGAAAAACTTGAGGAAATAAATGAATGTGTAGCAGTAGGGTTAAATAAAACTTTGGCTAGAATTTTTCCAATGTGTATCATACTTGTGACTATTGTGTTTGCCTATGTTTTTTGCTTGTTCAAAATCTCTAGTTGTCACACTACTTTGCCAATGAACTTTTTCTTCTAGGACCATTGTCTTTCCTGTAATGGTTGGGCAATTTTATTGACATTGTTGTTGTGTTTCTAGTATACTTCTGGCAACTTTGGGACTTTCTATTCTATGTTCCCATGCTCTATGACCTAACTGATTTTAATGAAAGTGTAGACCTATTTCTTGATTAGATTGGCCTGGATGGTTACAAAAAGGAGCCATATTTATCAATGTTTTTGTTCCTTGGAGATTTAAGGCTCTAAAATTTGATTATTGAGGTGGTATTGAGTTCATTGAGTTAGCATGCTGATGGAATGATGATTGTCATCTGGCTTTTTGCATTGACTAAGAAGAAAATGTAGATTTGCCAATTGATCTGGAACTAGTCTTGTGCTTTTACCTTTTTCCTACTATCTATGACAATTTTTCTTTCTCACCTTTCTTTGGAATGTATATCCAATTGCAATGCTTGGTCTAGTGCTTGCTAGTAAGTTATGGTCTTAGTTAGGTGAATATGGTCAAAATAGTGTTTTATGAGTTTACACATGAATTGCTCCACATTAACTTTTTCATTTGGAATTAAGTAGCCTACATATCCTAACAAAATGGTGAACTAAGCATCATATTCTACCAGTATTCCCTTTGTCCTCCAAGTGTTCAAACTCACAAGTCTTGACTTCTTGAATGCTAGGTGGAAGGAAACTATCCACAAAATTATTTTGAAAGGTCTCCCATGTATATGGCGGGGTAGTCACCTTATACTTTTCAACATTATTCATGAACTAGTAATGAATGAGATCATCTAACTGATATCCCACTAACTCAATTAGCAATGCCTTAGTGCGCTCAAGTGTTATATCAAATCATTCGATTTGGTCCAAAAATTGATGTGGATCAACTGAGTAATCAATTTTGATGTATTGGAGAGCTTTCAATATAAAAAAAATCATGGATAAGATATGGTTCGCTTTCTAAGATCCTAGAGCAATGGTTATGGTTCTATCTAGGATCCTTTCGGTTTCGGTTTTGGTTTTGATTTTGGCTTAGTGCATTTGTTAAGCATTCCAAGGTTTATTGTAACTCTACTAACTCATTGTGGGTTTCCACCCATGATTTTGAATTTCCTAGACTTGTTGAGTTGTATGCAAGTATTTCGTTTAAGAATACATAAATGACATGACAAAACACTATGTGACTTGCATATGGCAAATATGATATTTTAAGAACGATCATTATGTGGACATGATTTACTATGAACTTGAAGAGAGACAGATAGGCACAACAATGTGAGTCCAATGTGTGCTAGTAGGTCCCACAAGTATTGTATATCTCTCCTTAAGCTCATGAAGAATGTAAGTCCACACAAGAATTTCTCAAGCTTTAGGATTTTTGTACTATTATGTCACACTTAAGCCACACACATAAACAACCATTTCCCACATATGATAAATTATAATGGAAATCTTCAAATAGATAACAATAAGAAGTTAACTACAAATGACAATAAAGTATAAGGGCATAATTACAAGTAAATAAAGTATAAGAGCGGGGATATACCTTCAGTGGTTTAGTGACACACGATATGTCTTTGGGGCTTCCTTCATTTTGTGTGTTAGATCTGAACCCAAAACGTTGCATGTATGCATTAAATAACTTATTACTGTTACTATCACCAGATAAAAAGGAAGGTATACAGACATAACTACAAATTGAAGAAAAGTGTAAAAATGAAATATATAATTACACCTATAATAATTTATGTTCATATATAACTTTCTTTAAAATTGAAAACTGAATATTTTGTTGTATTAGTATTATTAGCATCTAGGATAACTATTATTTTATTTTTAATTGTAAACTACAATTTTTATTTAAAAATTTTATAAGAGAATATAAGTAAATATGCTTTATTTGAATAAAATGAGGTAAATAGAGATGGATATAGGGATCTTAAATGGACTCTTGTTGGTAGCAGGGCTCTTCTCAGTGTTAAAGTAAAATTGTGTAACATCTAATAATTACAGTCAATTCTTCTAATTAGCATTACTAAAGTGCCTCAAGTACTCCTCCAAAAGGTCATTAAATCTCTCAGTCTAACCATCATTTTAGGGATGATAGCTAAACCAGAAGTTAAGTTATGATTTAAGAATGTTGAAAACTTTGGACCAGAAAGTCCTAATGAATTTGTTGTCTCAAGTACTTATAATGTTTTGGAGAAGACCCTAATAATTCACCATGAACTTGAAAAATAATCAAGTTGCCTCTTTTACCATACAATACTTTAGAGCCAGGATAAATATTTGATACTTTGAAAAGTGATTTACTACCACCAAAATAGTGGACAAATTCCCCACTTTAGGATGTTTGGAAATGAAATCCATGGAGACATTCTCCCATGGTCTGCCTAGCACCGACAATGGCCCCAAAATTCCCACAATCTTATCTTTCACGATCTTATCTTACTGGTAAATGAAATAGGTTTTGGTCTAGTCAACTGCATCATCATGCTTTTGTGACAAAAAATAACCATGTTTCCACAAGGGTAAGTTCTCTACTAACTCAGATGACCTGTTTGTAATGTATCATGATCCTTCCTTAAAAGTACCTCTCTTAAGTCACCTGCTTTGGGGACAAAGAGACTTTTCCTTTTTTGTCCATAATAGTTTATCATTCACCCAAAACTCATGAGTTTTTCCCTTTTTGGTGAGATTCATGATAGTTTGAGCCATCAGATCATTGGTGAAATTCTCCTTTTTGTGCTCTAATATTATAATAGTGACACGACTATGAGCCATACACACTATTAAGGTTATTATCGCAAGCTTGACCTTACTGCTAAGGGCATATGTAACTTGGTTGGTCTATTCTACCTTGTGCTCAAACTTAAAATCAAACTCTACCAAGAACTCTTGCCAACAACCTTACTTTAGAGTTAACTTTAGTTGGATGCAAAAGTGACTGATTGCGGTGTTATCAATCTTAACCACAAACTTTGACCTAAACAAGTAATGTCTCCACACCCTTAGGCAATGAACAATTGCCAATATCTCTTTCCATGCTCCGTATACCTTTATTTAGCTTCTGACAACTAATGACTTTCATAAGCAATGGGACGTCCCTATTGAAGCAAGACTCCACTCACTGCAAAATTTGAAGCATTGGTTTAAACTTCAAAAGGCTTGGTAATATCTAATAAGGCAAGCATGGGGATCTCCAATCATAGCCTGATTCAAGTCATCAAATGCAATCTGACTTTTTAGTCCACTACTAAACCACACCTTTCTTCAAAAGGTTCGTAAGTGAGGCTATCCTCCTAAAGTATTCTTCCACAAATCAATGATAGTAATTGGCAAGCCCTAAGAAAGATTTTAACTTAATCACCCTCATGGGAGCTTCCTACTCTTGGATAGCCCTCACTTTTTCAATGTCCATGTGGATGCCATTGCATTCAATAATGCGCCCAAAGAACTTAATGTGCTCTTAAGCAAATGAGTATTTCTCTTATTTTGCATATAACTGATGTTGCCTCAGTCTTCCAAACACTAGTTTCAAGTATGTTATGTGGTCTTTTAGAGTTAAACTGAAAACAACAATATCATCAAGGTAAATAACAAATTTATTTAGATAGTTATGAAAAACCTGATTCATAAGGGTGTAAAATATAGTAGGAGCATTAGTCAACCCAAAATCCATAAGAAGGAACTCAAATGTGGCATAATAAGGGACATAAGTTGTCTTTACTATGTCTCCATCTGCCACTTTAACTTGGTAGTGCTTCAACCTCAAGTCCAACCTTGTAAAGTAGTAGATAGTGCTCAATTGAACAACAAAGTCTTGCATAAGAGTGATATGATACTTGTTCCTCATAGTGGCCTTGTTTAAGGTCTAATAGTCCACACACAGGCGAAGGCTACCATCTTGTTTCTTCTAAAATAATATCAGAGCCCCAAATAGTACCTTTACTACTCAAATGGACCTTGTATCTAAAAGGTTATTAAGTTACTTCTAAATCTCAACCAATTCTGGTGGTGCCATGCACTAAGTCATTTTTGTAGGACTTTTACACCAAGTAACAACTTAATTTGGCAATCAATTTCTCTTCGAGCAGGGAGTCTCAGAGGTAGTTGATTTGACATTACATCTTGAAATGTCTTTAACATATTCTAAACTTCTCAAGGTATATTTCCTCGTCCCCACACTATTTACATGCTAGAACTGCTTCGAATGATGGTTCTAGCTACCTCACACCCTTCTTGAATTATAAAGTAGACAAGGGCTTGTTTTTCCATTCTAACTGTCAGGTCCCACAAAGGCAGTAGATAAAAACGTGATGAACAGTTTATATAGCGGAAATAACTTTGGATCTTGCCCCTAT
>JANHAO010015373.1:0-14853 GCA_026873985.1 Saraca asoca | reverse complement strand
TTATAATTTTATTATATTAAATAATTTTTATTAAATAATTATTTTTAATAAAATTATTTTTATTTTATAAAATAAGAAATTAAAAATTTCATAAAAATAATGAAATTTGATGTTCATAAAATGGATTATATTTTTATTTCTATCAATTATATTTCCTGACTAAACCAAATAGTAAGAGAGGGATTCACAAATAATCTGATTTCATTTCCTGATTGAATCAAACAGTTCAAATAAGTAATAGTTTCCATTCTCTTCTCTCTCCTTATTTGATTCCATTTCCTTTCCATTTCTACAGATTAAATCAAACGGACTCTTAATATATTTTAATATAAATTTCAAAAAATAGAATATAAAAATTTCAAAATACCGTAACTGCATATATAATAGGTTTTTTCTGAATGCAGCGAATGTGAGACAAATTTTTTAATAACATAGATATTCCAAAAACATCATGAGTGGATCTATGAAAACAGCACACATCATCGCCAGAAAACATAATAAACGAACTTTATTGGTGATCGGGGTTGAAAGGAACCAATAAATGGCCAACTGACAGGAGATTTAGTGGTCACCAAGATAGAGTTCCAAAAATTTATAATTTTACACTGATAATATTGATTTCTCAATGCTATTTCTATTTGAGTTGCATAATTTGTATCATTCAACTAATGTAATTAGTATGCATCAATAAAAATAAGATTTTATTTTATTTTAAAATAAAATTGTTTCTAAATAATATTTAAATTTAAATTAAAAAATTAATTTATTTATAATTTATATTTTAATTATATTTATGTCATTAGAGAATCTCTTAAAATTATTAAAAATTTCATTAAAATCTATTTTGTTTATTGTAAAACCCATATCATTAACTTTACTCTCATTTTAGCATTTTATTTACTATTATATAGGCTATCAAAATCTACCTTTTAATTTAATTTCATTATAATAAAATAAATAAATTGAATTTCATATATTTATCTTTCAAACAATAAGAATTCATTTATAAATAAATTGAAATCATTATTTTTAATATTATTATCAAATTTATTTACTGATGAGTTACAAATTTTTTTTTTAAAATGAAATGAATTTAATTGTAAAAAGAAAAATTAAACTCAGTACAAGATAAATTGCCCTTTCCCCGAATTTAGAAGCATAGTTGCATGGATTTGGGTTTTCTGTTTTTCAGTCGCAGGAATCTTGATTCCGAGCAAAGGGCCGGGAAAGATGTTAAAAGGCAATTGAAAAGATTCTGATGCCTTTCACAATTGGTCAACTAGTGCAACCAATAATAATATTGGAGAACATATTCCCAATGAAAATCAACGCTTGAAAATTTAATAAATAATAAATAATTAAAAAATTATAATTATTCATTTTCTCTCGGTAATAACTATAATGATTTTCTATTTTCTACGGTCCATTTTCTTACAATTTTTGGAGGAGTTAAATCCTGTCCAACTGTTGGAATTGATCATGTTTCATGAAAAGGTGTATCCCATGGATAACTTGGATGATTTAGCAAGAACTCGAGTACAGCTGAACTAAACAGAAAAGAACAACAATTATAAGCATACTGATTAAGTGGAGAAGACATTGGAGTCTAACTGGTAGGCCTTGGTGAAAAATGAAGGCCAGCAGAGGTAAGTGGACATAATGCTGCTAACAGTGGAAGCACCAATAAGCATATTCATGACCACAATCTGTAATTGAATGGCCTCCAATGGTGAAGCTCCTCCCATTATAAGACCAGTCATTGCTCCAGGAAGAGATATTAGACCCACAGTCTTGGCATTGTCAACCACCGGTGACAGAGCAATAACCAGAGCCCTTTTCACTTGCTCATGCGTTGCTTGCCTTGGTGTTGCCCCCAGTGCCAATGCCGTCTCAACCTACATTCATAAACCACTTATATTTGCTATTAATTATATGCTTCCGCAAATGGGACCTAAGATTTCTTTTTATGATATGATTTAATTTGTTACGTGAAAGAGTGTTCAGACTTACTAGATTCACTTGTGTTTTAATGTCGTCTCGGAGTCTTTTCATGGTGACACCGGTTACAGTCATGGCGTTTCCAACCATCATACCAGCAACAGGGATTATATATCTGGGAGTGAAAGGGAACACACTCAGCAATACAAGCAACGACATGGTCACTGCAGTTCCAGTCAGAATGGAAGCACCGGCCACGTACTTCCCACGTGGCACTTGTTTGGCACGTTGACCCGCTGTGTATCCAGCAACTGACACCTAAACATCATCAAACACTGTCAATTACAATGTTTGATTAAATCTTAATTAGAACATAGAATCAAAATGTCCCTGCCCAAGACAATATTGTCCTTAATCTTTGTGCCCACTAAATGATATTGGATTTGGCTTTGGTTTTCCATTACCAGATGGCCAGAAAGAAACAGAACCAGATTAGAATGAAATGAAACAAGTAATTTTTCCTAATTCTGGTATAAATGTGACAAAACCTCGTGAATTCTGTCTCAAAAAAAAAATAAAAAAATAAAAAAGAGAACAGAGTGAGTTCATGGTGCCCATGTGAAAGCCTGAACTTTGATTAGGAAAACAGCGAATAAAATAATTCAAGGGGAATAATTGAACATGGATAAAACCACAAGCAGCTCATCAAATCTGCTCCTATGAAGTATGAACTTATCAATTATCAGAAAAAAAAAAAAAACAGATAAGAAACAGAAAATTCTTCGTCTCAAAGAGATACTAGTTCGTGCTTCTCAGTGAATACTGAGGAGTTTTCATTTATGCCTTCCATGTCTGCAAAGGAGATGCTGGTTCATTCTGTTTACTCTAATCCAAAATCAAACAATTAAAAAGTTCCTGTGTTGTTAGTAAACTTAAGCTTATCAAATAATTCAAAGCCTTTAATTTGATATATTAATAGCACAAAATGAAATTAGTTAAAAAAAATTATGAAGTTCTGTTACGTTTTGCTTTGAAGTATATAAAAACCAGAAGTGGTCATCTTTTATTTTTTTTGTTTGGTTCAAACCATCATAGATTTCATCAGAGGGAATTAAAAAAGGCCATAACTTTATAGAAACATGAAGAGAACTAGGAATTCAGATTAAAAAGTTTTAAACTTTAGAAATAAGTGAATCATATCACAGAATAATAAAAGAGAAAGAAGAAAAAGGCGAACCATAAAAAGATAAGCAAGAAGGATCCATCCACCATTGTTCTGGTTGAATATGAACTGCAACACAAACCCAATAACAGAGAGCTGAATAAACGCCCTGAAAATCGCATAAGCCATCTCTCCTTCCAATCCCAGCTTCTGCCAAAACGACAACACCACAGCCAAAACTACAACAGCAGTTGCAGCCACTGGCTTCACCATGCCCTTCAGGAACTCCATCATCCAAGACAAATCCATGGCCATTTTACCTCCGGCAGCTGCAAATGTGTGGTTCTGGGACAGTGTCGTTTTGAGGAAGAATAATTCCATGAGATGGAGTTATTGTAATCTCTTGAACCGTACTTTATTTGGAGCCCAAAGGCAGAAAAGACCTTCCCCTGATTTTGAGTCATCTCGTGCAGTCTCTAACTCATGCCTGAGTCACGGAAAGCAACATGTGGCCCTTTGTAATCAGAGATGAATTATACGAACTGTACTTGATTACCCAGCCGACTTCTATTTGAACACTTCAATTATATTATATCAGGAGCATATAAAATACTGTTACGCACACAAAACAAAGTATCACATATTTTATTTTTCTTATATATATTATTTTATTACACCTTTAACCAATTAGTCGTGAAGAATAGAATAATTGAATAGCGGTCCGCAACCAACTGGACGTACGTACGACCGAGGACGGTGAAGTTAGTAGGTACGTCAGTTGGGGCGTGTGGTGAGGTGGCGGTGAGAAAAGGACGGGGCCCTTGTTTTTTTTTTTGTCAATGCCTTTTCCCGAGTGGGACAGAAGTTTGTGTTTTATCTAATTAATCTTAATTATTCCTTATTGTAATTTTTTGTTTTTTACATTACAGGTGCAATACATAAATATGTTCTCTTAACCAATGTTATCTTATTTATATCAAATAAATAATATTAAACGAGTGATGATACTTATTTTTTTTAATAATAGAAATGATAAATCATCTGATATATATAATATTTTAATTTTAAATTTAATATATTAAAAAAATCTCAATATAATATTAAATATTATTATATTATTTAAGATGCCGGTAATAACAATATTTATTTGAATGCAATTCAATACACGCTTAAGAAAATTTTCTTGTCACGCAACCTGCAATTTAATATATTATTTTATGCATAATTTTTTTATGACTTTTTCATAATATCTGACAGTACATATTGATTATTATTTTACAAAATCAGAATATGGATCCCTTTCTATAGGGTCCACTGTTTATTTTTATTTTTATTTTTATCTTTTGGTACCCAATTCATCCACCAACATCTGATTTGGACATCCACTTCAACGTTATCATTTCATGTTGAGTTTTAACCCTACTTAGACTTAATACAATGGCAGAGCCGCATTAAAGGATACGAGTCAATTAACCCACTAATTCCTTCAAATCCTCATGAATTATTGTTTGATTTTCAAAGTTTAGTTATCTGTCACGGAGCATTGACAACACTTATTTTTACATTTTAATCTTTTAAACTTATTTAAGATTAGATGTTCATAGGTAAAATATTTTCTTTGCCTACCATAAAAAAAATATACACAAAATGAAACTCCAAATATAAATAAAAATTCACATATTTTTTAAATTAAGCTTTTATGCCTAATTTAATATGAAATAAAATTTCTTTTCTTGCGCTAAAGGCCGGCATTTAATAATTTTGTCCCATTTAATTATTAAATGCTAAGATAGTATTTTTTTTTATAAATTCCAAATTAAAAATTTTCTCATCTATATTTAAAACTCAGTAATTTTGAAAATCTCACTCAAAAATTACATATACTTAAAATCATAAAACATCAAAATTAGTATCTTTCATAAATCTTTAAAAGAAAAGTAATTCACCAAACTTTTCCATTTTTATTCATGGATTTGACTTCATGTAAAAGACTAAAAATTAAAAGGAAAAATTACAGTTACTTGACACGAAATTTATCCTCATTACACTTAAATCTTATTTTTCATTAATACAAACTCACATTCTTTATTTTTTATCGGAAAAAATAAGTGTAGATTTCAAATACAGAATTAAAATAGATAAATATATATTTATAAAAATAAAAATATAATTAGACTAAATCTTAAAAAAACTTAGTGTAATTTGGTTTACAAATATTTGACCCATCTGTTATAACTGACTATGCCGCTGACTTAACATGTAATTATTCAGATTGTCTTTTTATTTTTGTTAATGATATTATAATTGAACTATAATTATATGATGTTTGAGAATTTGTAAGAGAGAAAATAAAGAGTGATCGTGTGTAAGCGCGCCATGATCTTCTTTTTTTTTTTAAAAAAAAGAAAAGTAGTGTTTCGTTTTCATAATTCTAATGATAAATTTATAAAAAAAAAGTTATGAAAATTGTAAAATTACATATAGAAAGAAATTTCCTGCCTTTTAGAAAGTTGCGGTTGAAACTCACCTAAACAAGCATCATGTTTATAAAACAAAATATCTAAATAAAAAAATGATTATGAAACTTGTTTATACGATAAACTAACATATTATATAAATTAATGTCTATAATTATCGTGGCGTGTACGCTGAGCGAAAGCCTAAACTGTACCAATGTCCACTTCTGCCCCTTTTAATAAATAATGCTTTTGATCGACCGTACGTATCTGAGAATAACAACAACAATCACCCCGCGGGCAGTTTTATATTATTTTAAATTTTTTATATGATTTAAATTTAAAATATTATATATTTTTTAAATAATTTATTATTTTAAAAAATAATATTAATAACACTTATTTTTATTTTTATATTTATATAAATCGACATAATACTTTTAAATCAAAATCTTTAATAAACTATTCAAACTCTTCATTTTTAAATTAGACTTCGTAAACTAGACTTAAGAGCTGACTTTCATTAACAATTTTGTAATTCGTTGTAATGTAGTACAATTTAAAAGGATGGAACATAGCTGATATCCATGGAAGTACAGCATATTTAGGTCTTATCTAATTAATTATAAATATAATTAATTGTTAATAATTGATTATATACTTATTTGATATAATAATTAGAATAATTAATAATTAATTTTAAATCAAATAATTAATTATAATACTTTTTAAAAATATTTGAGTATATTTTTAATTTTTTTAGTAATTAATTATATATAATAAAACTGATTAAACAAAAAACTACTTTAAATTTTTTTATTTTGATCAAAATAATAGAAAGAAAAACATTTAAATTTGTACTTATATAACTTTCACTTTTCTCTCTTTTAGTTATAATTGTCCACATCTTAACGGCAAGGATAAAAAGTACCTCTTGTCAGTAAATTTCTCTTTTTTAATGTATTTTTAATATTAAAAAATATTTTTTATATATAATCTAAATAAGAATAAATTATTTATAATTAATTTTTAAATGATATAACTAAATATGAAATATATTTTTTATAATTAATTATTTAAAAATTAATTATTAATAATTAATTATTTTATTATTATATTAAACGTGTCGTATATATAATTTATTTTACGTTAGGTAACATCTTTTGATAATTAATTATATAAAATTTATTTTTATTTAGATGATGTGTAGAAAAATTATTTTTTAGTATTAAATTATTGAAAAGAATAATAAATTAAGAGAAAGAAAAAAATTTGTGTTATTATTATTGGAGTTAGGATAATAAAGACAAAAGAAAAGATAAATAAAGTTAATATAAGTAGAAATCTGAATATTTCTCTTTTTGTAATTTCAATAAAAATAAAAGTTACTCAAAATAATTTTTTATTTAATTGGGCTAATTGTCTATAATTAATTGATTATTAAACGATTATAAAAGTACAACTAAACATATCTGAAAATTGTTATAATTAATTATTGAATCTATAATTGAATATTGAGAATTCTAATTATTGTATCAAACATATAGCTAATATTATCCTAAGATTTTTCTTCTCTATTGCCTTAGTTCATGTTGATGGCAAAACTTGATTATGTGGATCTAAATCTTAGTCAATAGGAACGGTTCTTGAAGCCCATAAACTGCAAGCTAATAATGCAAGTTTTAACTGAGAAGAAAGATAAAAGAAGGAAGAGTGATGGACACAAGAACTTTTAACATGGTTCAACTAAATCTAATTTAGCCCCTACGCCTACGGTGGTTTGTATTAGCTTTGTATGGTGGCTTCTCTGTACAGTGCAATAGAGATACAGTTCTAGTACTCTCTCACTTTACAAGTGCTTTCTCACTGTTCCGACAGAGTATTTGCATGCAATTGTTCTTATTTACTTACAATGATATATCCCTTTCCTATTTATGGAAGCTGAGAAGGTTACAATTGTAATTACATAATTTGTATTTTTGTTACATCAAGGTAAATGTACAAGGCATCCTACACTACTGAAAAATGACTTCTACAAGTTGCTTTCTACGCGTGAGCCCCCCATTGTGAGCTACTGTCTGTAGAAAAGGCTTTGCAGGTTGTCTGTGAGTGGATGTGTCCCTAATTTAACCTTAATAGGCTTCAAGCTGGGGAGATACTTTGTCTTGTGAGCTAACATTCTCATCTTAGGGTCATCATCGTCCGTTGGTCAGCGAAGTCAAGCTCATGCTTAGTGATGTGAGCCCATGTGGAGTGTATCATTGGTTATGCGAGTTAAGATTCTAGGCTATCCTGGGTTTGCCTTGGTCTCTTTCTTTGTTTTGAGCTCGCAGCTCGTGAGCTGGGGTCTCAATCGAGTAACCTCAGTGTTTCGAGAGATTTGGGCCCTCATTGACTGGATTTATCTTCTATTGGGCTTTTACCAACCTATTTATATGATACCGAAAAACACTTATAACATTAGCCCTTTAACTCTTAGCTCACTTTGCAAACTGGGAGTTGCAACTCGTTGATGAAGGCTGAAGACTATGATATGTGATGTCATCATTCAAATTTTTACTCTATCATTTCACTAGCCCATGCCATCATTTCAACATTTAATGTGCACACTTTCCCATGATTGTTAATACGGCAATAACGGAGCCCGGGAATTCTCCACAACATTGGATTGTGGGCAATTAATTAGTCTTTGAATCAAACGACTAGGAGACCAAAGCTATATCAGATGAGAAAGTTCCATTTTTTCTCATTTCTGACGCTTTGGGTTTTCGAATTCTTGAGTAACAGTCTCTAGTTTCGTCCTCATGCTCTATTAATCTCGTTGTTACCATTGTGGCCAACTGATCATCTCACGTAGAGTCCATTTTGCTTCCATCCATTTTGGAATCTGATTCATCCTTCCAACACGATAAGCCTTTCCAGGACTCTCGCTTTTAGAACATTTTATTTCACAGCTTTTTAGTATTGCGCTGTTCGGTTTAATGGTGAATGCCCATATGCTATTAGGAATCTTACTAGTTTGGGGGTTGTCAATTGTTAGGTTTATCTGTCCCCCAGGATCTAGTGATTTGATAGGCTTTGCTGGATAAGCTCCCCCTTGAGTTTTCAATATTTTAGGTTTGGAATGGTGGCCTGTGGCATGTGGTTTGCTACATAGGACAACTCTATCTAGAGTAATTTTTTTTAAGGATAGCCTACCTTCTGCGACCTGACCACTTTCTTTTCTCATTTCTTAGTGCAGATGGTAGCTCATAAATGCCAAGGCCACTAAGTAGGGAGTAATGATGAACCTGGTCCCCTGGCTCAAGATGAGAAATCAGTGTTTATCTCGATCGAAATGACCTTTAGAAGCGATGAGATCACTGGACAATCCGTTCTTCAATCTGATCTCGATGAGAGACAACAGCTTGCTAGGAGCCCTTCGGATCATTTGCTCTTTAAATGTTACCTTTCAACTATTGAGCTAGACGAGCTTCAGAACATAATCGAGGGCTACCATTTTCTTGAAGGCTGTTGCCTTTTGGCATCATGTCCTAATGACCATGCAGCCTATCCTCTTTGAGGGTTTATTACTGTTAGTACTCATCATCTAAATGATGGCTCAGATTTCTAGTTCATCCCTACATCATTGATTTATTGAATAAATTGAAGCTTTGACCCTTTCAGCTGACCTTGAACTTTTATTACCAACTCACTTCCTTGGCTCTCATGTATTTGAGAAATAATCTCCCACCGCCATCCGTGAGAGTTTTGTGCTATCTTTACAGTATTAGGAGTATAGGTTATCAGGATGGGATCTATTATCTTTCAACTTGGCATTTTGAATTCAACAAGATTTTTCCTTAAGGGGACACTAAGAGTAAATCAAATGTAGGGAGTTATAAAACTCATTTATTTAATGTTTCATGCTCGTCTTTGCATCCCCTTTGTAACTTTGGTTGTGTTAACCCCAAGTAAGCAAGCTGAAGTTATGCGAGCTACCATTAGTTCATATCATTGTTTTTGATGTCTTGTTTTACTCTTTGCAATTGGGGCTGGCAAGGTAAAGTTAGAGATTGAAGTTAAGGAGGCTAAAGTATTGCACCAATTTCTTGCTATCGACGACTTGAAAAATGATCTAAAGTTTAACGATGACCTCCTTCAATCTTATAGGCTAATTCCATCATTGAGCATTGAGCTCACTAGAGAGATTAGAGTTCGTCAAATCAAGGAAATCAATCCAGCTTGTTTTGAAAATTATGAAAGCATGGTGAAGCTTATTCTCCAGATCCACCTTTTGATTAGTCTGAGGAGCTCGAGGTCGTTGTGACCTCACTAGGCCTTGTCACGACAGTAGCCTCTATTGCTTCAAATCAATCCCTTGTGCTGACTATAACGTCTCTTTAGGAGTTAACTCCCTCATCGCATCTCAAGGCAGCCGAGGTGGTCACAATTGTGGTCACACTGAGCCCTCTACCAAGAAACAAAAAGTGAACAAGGGAAAAAAATGTTACCACCTTTTCAAAGAATAACTCACAAAGTTGTGGCTGAGAAGCATTGTCCAAGCCTCAGCCCAAACATGCAAGGGTATTTCATTTTGTTTAGGAAAATATTAAGGAGATTTTGGGATCTCGCACCAGCCCCTAAGTGTTGGAAACAGATGAGATCTCAAATGAAGGGCTTACGCGATACACTACCCGTCAAGGCCTATTGGTAAGTGGCATCCTTCCACTCTGATTGTTTTGCTTCTTCGTGATTTGACTTGATTTATTTAATTTTCTAGAGTCTGTTGGGAATAGTGAAGATGGGGGAAACACTCTAAGCATCGGAGGAGAAGAATGCCATACTCGTGAAGGATTTGGCTGCTACAACTGCAAGGGCCTTGGAACTGGAAAACAGGGCATGAAATGTTAAAGTCACCTAAAGGGAAGCCAAAAAGGCCTAAGCTCTCGAGATGGCAAATTGCAAGGCTGTCACATTTGAGCTTAATAAAGCCATTGAGGAGTTTTCCAGAGTAAAATGCAATTTGGATGTGGTAATTTGTGGCCATGATTTAGTAATGCGACAATTCAAAGCTATAGCATAGTGGGTCGAGACTACAAGGGCAGAGCTTGAGGCAACCAGGAGAGAGGTCGCTCTGAAACAAGAGAAGGTTGACCAGGACAAGGCTGAGACTATTGAGCAGCTCGCAAGGATGGTAGAAAAAGTGAAGTCAAAGATATGTTCTTCTTTCCTGTATACTCTGTGGGAACGGTATCCAAACATGGATCTTTCCTTTTTTAGGGAGGACGCTCTAAGAGAAGTAAAGAGCTTCAAAAAGAGAGCTACAAAAGCTACAAGGGCCGCATCTTCTAGCAAAGGTGCGAGATCTACAAGTGGGGTCCACCTACAGAGAGAGCTATTTAGAGAAAGAGAGATCTACAGGCAGTGGAAGCTTCTAATAACCAAGCAAAGGATAACCTACCTACCACACAAGATGACTTTGCCTTAGCTCCCAAAAATTAGACCTCTTAGGATAAAATTTCGTAACTCTAAAACTTCATTTTTAAGTTTTGTATCCATTCACAAACTTCTTATGAATTCACCTCATTAGGGTATTAGATTTTCATATTTCGCATCAAATGCTTTATTGAGAACGATATGTAGGCCATCATAGGTAGATTCTGCAAACCATAACTTAATAATCATTAAACAGAGTGCTCAATAAGTCAATCGTCTTTAATGAGCAAGACACAATACATGATCAAATACTGAAATGATTACATAAATTGAAGTAAACGAGCTTCAACTAGAAAATCATAAAAGGATATATACAAGGTTAAATGTCAAATCAGACATATTAATGCTCCCTATATAGCATGAGATTTGAGTGCTTGATTAGGTCATATAAGGACCACGAGCGAGAGCTACGAACAATAGTTTGCATGAGAGTTGCAAATAATAGGTCACATGAGAGTTGTGAACAATAGGTCACATGATAGCTATGAACAATAGGTCACATGATAGTCGTGCCTTAACTAGAGAGCTATTAAATGCACACATATGGTGCTTGAGGGTGATCCTGTGCTGGACTGAAGGCAATGGCTAGCAATCTTGTGCTAGATTGAGGGTGATCTCATGCCCGAATGGTTGGCAATCCTATACCAAACTGAGGGCAATGGTTGGAGATCCTGTGCCCAAATGACTATCTTATAATTGAGTGGTTATCTTGTAATTAGGTGGTAATCTTGTTACTGGATGGTTATCTTATAGCCGGGTGGTTATCTTGCAATCGGGTGGTAATCTCGTTATCGGGTGGCTATCTTGTAGCCAGGTGGTTATCTTGTAACCATGTGGTAATCTCGTTATCGGGTGGCTATATTGTAGCCGAGTCATTCATGCTTGGACTTAATTGGTTTGGAGAATAGCTTGCTTCCCTGTTCAATAATTCACTGAAATTTCATGCAACAATTAGTATATGAATTTAGAACATTTTTATTAATTTCATAATTATATTATAGAATTAGAAAATGACCCTTATCACGGACATCTATGCACAGTCGAGATCTTGCTGGGGGTGCTGAAGTTATTGTCTTGAAGACTTCACCATATATTCTTGCAAGTGACCTCTCTTGATGAGGTCCTCTATGGCATCCTTGAGTGTCCAACACTTCGAAGTATTATGTCCATTCCTATTATGGTAGGCATAGAACTTGCTTCTATTGCCTCTATACCTGTTAGGCGTTGTAAGGGGTTGAGGCTTCCTAAAGTTCTCCTTATCCTTTTTAGCTGTAAAAATCTTATTCTAAGTGTCTGAGAGGACGCTATAAGTTTCATAGTGACCTTGACGTTAAGGTTGCTCACTTTTGGACTTTTTCACAAGTTGGTGATCGGAGCCATCCAGGACATTTTCATCTCTATCCCTTTGATTAGAGCTCCTGGTTTTACCCTCGTCATTGTGTTTGGTCCTCTTTGAACTAAAGGTCTCTTCCCACCTAATTTCCTTGGTGGCTTGCTCATAAAATTTAGCCAGGTTCCTCACTAGGGACTTGTATATATCCTCATATAGCTTCCTATCTTTACAGCAACTAAGATAGCTATGAGAATGCTCTCATCTGATGGGTTTTCCATATTGCAAACCTCACGTTGTAACCGAACAATGTAATCTTTCAGAGACTCATCCTTTCTCTGGAAGACCATTGCAAGGTGACAAGGTAGTGTGAGCTGCCTTTTCAGTGTTTTATATTGATTGATGGATTTCTTTCGACATTCTTCCCAACTACCAATGCTGTGAGTTAGGAGATTTCTAAACTATACCCAGGGAATATCCCCTAACGTAGCTAAGAAGACGTGACACTTGACTAGAGCATCAATTGTTTAGAGATCTATCTGGATATTGATTATGTCAAGGTGATCGTAAGGCTCACTGTCCCTATTGTATTGCAAGATTGCAGGGAATTTTAAGCTTGCAAGTGAGGGGCTGCTTCTCTACCTTGTTGGTCCTGAACTATAAGTCGTTCTTCGAGCCACTGCACCCTACGAAGTAACTCTTCGATCGTGGGGGCCTGCGTCTTAGATCAATGGCTAGATTATTGATGGCTTTTTGAATCCTCTTGGTCATGGGAACAATAATCATGATTTGAGACTTTGTGTGCGATCTGACTTGAGCTTTCTTCCTAGCGTGACTTTTCATGTCGTTGATTGCTTTTATTACCGCTCTTGTGAATTCAATAGGCCTCCGACCTTAATCATGAATTATATGAGTGAACAGGTCTAGTTTTTTGGTGTTCCCTTCTAAAAGACTTCTCCCATTGCGCTTTTGGTTGCTGGGATCCCCCTCAGGGCCTTATGGCCTCAACTCATCTTTGCAAGCCTTGAGTTTGTGCATGTGCCAACATCCTTACCTCATCAGCCAGCTTCTTTACCATGCTCTTAAGCACCTTCTGATGCTGGTGCTATGCTTGAATTACGTCAATCTCAGAAGCAACAGGCTGGTGAGGGGTTGACAATGCCATATTGGTGATAGCATCCGTTGTGGGGGCAATTGATACATTTGTAACAGGGAAAGTAGAGCCCCTTAATGGTAACCCTTGCTGCTCTACATGACCCTCTGGTTGGCCAGCAACAACGTCAATGCCCCTGGTGACTCTTCCTTTTACCATGGTAGTTATGGGGGCCCTTCCTCTAGCACCAAAATATTGATGGTAAAAATTATTCTGTGGATCCAAATCTTAGTCAACAAGAACGGTTCTTGAAACCCCTAAGCTATAAGTTGAAAATGCAAGTTTTAACTAAGAAGAAAGAGAAAAGAAGGAAGAGTGATGGACACCAAAACTTTTAACATGATTCGGCTAAAGCCTATTTGTCCCCTGCATCTACGGTGGTTTGTATTAGCTTTGTATGGTGGCTTCTCTATGCAATGCAACAGAGATACAATTCCACACCTTTCTCACTTTACATGTGCTCTCTCATTGTTTTGGCAGAGTGTTTGCATGTAATTTTTCTTACTTACTTACAATGATATATCCCCCACTACTACAGAATTAGTCTTTAGCGGCGGTTCAATGGCAGCGGTTCGTCTAAACTACCACTAAATACAAAATGAATATTGGAGGCAATTTTTTAGCGACGGTTTAGAAAAATCGCTGTTAATAATTGTATTTAGCAGTGGTTAATTAGCGGCGATTTAAAAAAATCGTCACTAAAGACACAGATAATCAAAGAGACTGGGGTTCGACACCTTTAAAATGCAAAACATAAGCGGCGATTTTTTAATAAATCGCCACTAACTACATGATTTAGTGGTAGTTGTTTACAAGTGCTGCTAAAAACATGAAGGTTGCAAAGAAAACCC
This sequence comes from Saraca asoca, assembly GCA_026873985.1. Taxonomy (NCBI): domain Eukaryota; kingdom Viridiplantae; phylum Streptophyta; class Magnoliopsida; order Fabales; family Fabaceae; genus Saraca; species Saraca asoca. Next base: position 485 of record JANHAO010015373.1, on the reverse strand, counting down.
CCTAGCTGTTGAACATTTTGGATTCTTCTACAACTCATAAAACCCATTCATTTTCTTTCACGAAATTTCTATATTGGCTACTGCTACATGTTTTCTCTTTTCCCATCTTGCATTTGTTTTCTTCCTAGTTTGTTTCTCTGCATTTTCAATTTATGCTTCCCACTTTTCTTTTTTCATTTTTGAAAACAAACTTGGCGGTGCTACAAGCTTTTTCATCTCAACAACAGAGGTTAGGGGAGAAATTTTTATTTGTTCTGTACAACAATTTTTATGTACAAAACTTAGGCTTTTTCTTCATCTCTGTTGCAAAAGCAGAGTGTAGTGATAGTAGTGTTGATTTCTAATTTTTCTTCATCCTAACTGCTAAAAATCAACTCTTTAATGTATATTTTGTGGTTTTAGTACTAAATATAGAACAAAGCTGTAAACTTTATAAGCGTGAGTCAATTTCTTTATATTTTTCATGCGTTTGCATCTGAAATCAA
>JANHAO010015372.1:0-14849 GCA_026873985.1 Saraca asoca | reverse complement strand
TTGAGAATTAAATAATTGAAAAAAATTGATGGCAGTAATATTTTTTAATTTTTTATTTAAAAAATAAAAAAAATTTTGATAAACGTTGGTACTAACGTTTACCAAAAAAATTTAAAAAATAAAAAAAAAAGATGAAAATGTTGTTAACAACAATGTTCTGCCTCTGCACGAAAATAGTTTTCTGCCAACACTTTATACGGAATAAGGTTTATTTTTTGTCCCAAGCAGGGCAAAAAGCCGATATATATAACGAAATGCATGTGATAAAATAGAACGCATTCCAAGAACTTACAAATCGATAAAATAGGTGGTGGCGGCACAAGGTGGGAACATTTACTTTCACTTTGACAAAAAACAAAACAAAAGGTTTCCGCAAAGCTAAAAGCAATAAAGGGGTATGCAATTGTACGCCAAGAATCAACTTTAATTATTTCAATCACCTTTTTTTCATAATGCGTAGGGTTATGTTACTAAATTAGAGAGAGCAAAATGGACTTAAATTATGTTACAGGCACTCCATTCACCAACTATAATTATTATCAAATAAACGAGACTTCGAATAAATATAACGTTCCACAAGATAATTATCATAAATATTTTTTTAATTTTTAATTTTAAAATAATAATAAAAAATTATTTATTTACTAATTTATAATAAATTTTTATCTTTAACTCTTAATAAATATAAAATAAAATTTATTTAGGATTTTTATTTATATACATATGTATATATATTAAAATATTAATAAGTGATGTAATAAAAAATAAATTTTTAGAGTATTTTTTTATTACCAATGTCTGAAATTAAGTTGTCTCGCAAATACAATTATTCATATTAATGTTAGTTTTGATTGATATCTCCCAATTAAAAATTTATAAGTTGATTACATACCTAATTATGTTATATATAAGGGATAAAAATGTATTTTTTATTCTCAAGTTATCATTAAAGTTTTAATCTTAGTTTTTAAATTTTATTTAAAGTAAAATTACTTTCTAATTTTTTTTTTAAAATGTATTATTACTCAAGAACTTAATTTTGTTTATTTTTTTTCCATAGAGATATATACAAAGCATCCATCTTATCATTTTCTGTGGCTAAAATCAAATCAATAATTAACTAGTGTATCTATCTCCCGCGGATTTATAATCAGAGAGAATCTCATTTTTTACGCACAAAGCATATTGATATTTTGCAAACTCCAAAAAAATGATAAAAAAGACATGGGGTCCCCACCCTCACTAAAGAGCACATCAAAGAAAGAGACGAATGGGTGGACTTGTTAGTCAATCAATTTTTAATTATTTCAATCTTCTTTAGGACTTCTGAAGGTTATATTGAAATTAAAACAGCTCAATTCCACTCAAATTGTTTCCAGACCCATTTTGTTATGAGGTAAATTCGTGTGCTCACCAATGATTTAAAGCATTAAAATTATTCAACTTATAATTTATACCAAATAACATTTTATCCATTTGAGAAATTTTTTTTTTCAATTCTTCTACAAAAACACATAAGCATAGCACTGCAAATTGGAATTAGAGCTAAACAAAATGGGTTTGATTACATTGGAGATAAACTATATTCTTCAATTTTTAATTAAAGATAACAAACTAGATCTATTTGTCATCAAGTGGACTAAGAGCATGGCATTCTCACCAATTATTTATTATCACCAATTATTTATTATCTGTTGTAACAAAATCAAGGCTGAATAAAAATTTTAATTCTTACTATTTCACTAAATTTATAATTTAGTCTTGTTATGTGCATTATCCTCCCAGAATGGATTAAACCAGGCCCAAGAAGAAGCAAATCCCAGCTGATTAAGAGGTCCAAAGAGAAGTAAAGCCCAACTGATTAAATGGCCCAAATCGCCTAGTGGTGAAGGTCGCTTAGTGGGACACCAGTTTGCTACCCGCGAACCAAGGATGCAAAACAAGTCCAACTTACGATACCAGTTCACCAAGAAGGTCGTCGGCTCGCTGAGCAGAACGCAGTGTCTAGACCAGCCTTCCTTAGGTTCGCTTTAGGCAGGATTAGCAATAAGGTTAACTTGTCTAACCAACAGATTGCATGATACAAGCCCGGGTTGCAGGGATAACGAACTGGACATTATTACAGAAGCCTAATCACTAACCTAGGGCACATGCTCCTGACTGACAGCTCAGCCTCCAGAACTGACACATCAGCTCTCAACAATCTGACAATGATTTGCTTAGTATTTATTATTAGACGCCAAGCATTTATTGTCTTATGTGGCAAAAATAATCATTTTGATTATAGAATCAATTACACTTATAACTCTCCCCTTTTCTACAAATAGGGGAGGAGACTTCTGTATAATGAGTAGTGAAAAATTTGTAAGCAGACACTTTGTCGGAATAGCCACTAAGCTTTGCATTTCTGTTGAGTCAAATGGAGAATCACCATACATAAGCTAATATAAATCTCCATGGACATAGGGGATGATTGACTTTAACTGAACCACATAAAAGCTTTTGGTGTTTGCTGTTCTTCCTCCCTTTTTCCTCTTCTTCTTCTTTCGTTAGTTTATTTCTTCAACTTGCAGCTTGGGGTGATTTTGAACTTATACTTGTTGACCAGATTTTATTGTCAACATTTTGGCGCTAAAGAAATGGCCCCTACTGCATTTTCATTTCTAATAAATCATTTTGCCCGTAATGGTGAGAGGAAAAACCATTAAAAGCACGGGAGCATTTGCGGGCCAGCTTGAAGGTCAGATACAACCTTAACGGGACTTTGCTGCCCCTACAACAGGTGCTGTTGCGAGCATGGCATCTCTTATTCCCTACCAACGTGCCACTCTTGAACCCAACAGAGCCTGGACTTGGTACCAGTGTTAGGAAGCCCTTGAGAGCACTATGAAGAAGTTGGCAGACATGATTAGAGCATTGGCCCAGGCACAGACACGGGGCACACAGAGACAAGTCAGAGTTGTAGCACTAGAGAGGGGACATCAGCAATCAGGGCCCTAGCACGAAGAGCCCATTAGGGGAGAGCGCTAGTGTGTCAGCTCCATTCATTCATCAAATTCGTGGTTAAGTTTGGAAGTTCACAGGGTCCACGAGGATGAGAAGGATGACCAGCAAAATGAGAGCTTAGGTCGAGAAGAGAGCTCTAACGAAACAGACCATGAGCACAGAATAGATTGATGCTTGTCTAGCTGTGAAAACGACCGAAGGCATAAAACTTCAAATCGTCATTCCCATGACCATCGAGATGAAAGTAGTTCACGAACTACTAGCCATCGATTTGAGACATAGGACCCGATTATTAAAGATTGCTTCAAAGGGTAAAGCAGCTAGAAAAGAGACCTACGACCCAAAGTAGCCAAAATTCCTATGAGGAAAGAACACCATTCACCAAGGAGATTGAAATAGCCCCTTTCTTGTAGGTTCAAGGTTTCCAGCATCCTACTATATGATGGGGACAGTGGCCCATATAGCCATTTGGACACGTTAAATGTCCAAGTGGATCTCCAGACCTCCAGCCCATTGGTAAAGTGCCGAGTCTTCCCTGGCACTCTTGAGGAGACACCAAGAACCTGATTCAGGAGTTTTCCAGCTTGCAGCCTTTGTAGTTAGGAAGAATGCTAGACAAAATTCCTTAACTAGTATAAAGCACTAAAGAGCCAGCTCGCCCCGTCTTACCACTTAGCGATGATCTTCCAACGGAAGGATGAATCATTTAAGGACTATATCACTTGATTCTAACACGAAGTCGGTAACATGGAGAACCTGTTAGATGAGAGTGTCCTCACGACCATCTCAATTGGACTTTGTAAAGATGGAAAGCTGTATGGGGATATTTATAAATCCTCAATCAAGAGTTTAGGTGAGTTCTACAAATGTGCAGCCAAAGAAATTCAATAGGAAGAAACCTTTGTCCCAAAGAAACCAACCAAAAAGAGGAGGTGAATAGCTCCAATAGCGGTAGGAAGAGGGCTAGGGGTAAGAGCAGTGGAAAAGGCTGGGAGAGTGGCTCCACATATCAGGTTGTAAAGAAGGCTAGAAATGAGTGGTCGCAATGCCAAAGTTACTATAACAATTATACTATCCTGTTAGATATCCCAGACAAGATCTTTATAACTAAAAGGAACAATAAGGACTTTGGGAGGCCCAGACCCATAAAAGCTCCATCGAACAAAGAGACCAGAGTAAATTTTGTGTCTACCATAACGAGGTCGGGCATAACACCTCTGACTACTAGGCATTAAAAGATGCCATTGAGGGCCTCATTAAGAGAGGTCGCCTGAGGGATTATGTGGTGAGACCCTTGAGATAGTGCCCCCCACGTCATCAATAACCGGGACAACATCCGCAACAATAGGCCCTATAACGTGAGGAAATGCCTTCAGTAAGGACTATTTTTACCATTCACAATGAACCTCACATTACTGGTGCCTCGAATAGGTCACGTGATTGTTATGTATAGGCAATGGGTCATGTTCTATTTGCAAGTCATGCAGGACACGAGAGGCTTGCCAAAAAGGCTAAATTAATCTCGCAAAGCATCACGTTCATGGAAGAAGACGCACAAGGAGTTCATACCCCTTACAATGACGTGATAGTCATGCTAAGATTGGCAACGCTAATATGAGGAGAATAATGATTGACACCGGCAGCTCCATTAATGTGATGTACAAAGGATGGTTCATCCAGTTAGGCATGAGCTCGAGCCAATTGAACCCTTCCCCTGAACCCCTCTACGGTTTCACAGGGGACGAAATAGTACCTGTAGGTCAAATTAGACTACTGCTTACCTTAGGAGATCTGGATCACTAAGTGCTAATTATAGTGGATTTTCTGATTATAAATTGCCCCTCAACCTATAATGTGGTATTAAGCCACCCCGCTATGAATGATCTGGACATAGTTGCATCCACTAGGATGCTTACTATTAAATTCCCAACCCCAAATGGGTTTGGATGCGTGTAGGGAGAGTAGCAAATTGCCCGGTACTGCTATAAGGATGCGTCAAACTCGGGACACAAGCCAAGAAAGTACATGTAGTATCTGGAGGGTATGCTAAAGGAGTCAGCTACAACCTTGACCCTCATGAGGTGGAAGTCGAACGAGCTACTAGCCCAGTCGAAGAGCTCGAAGAAGTAAAGGTCAGTGAAGAGGATGGAGAAAAATTCCTTAAAGTGGGGAAATGCTTGCCACCTAATGTAAAAGCACACCTAGTTAGATATCTCCAGGCCAATCTATATGTCTTTGCCTAAAACCATGAAGATATGGCGGGCATTAATCCTATGGTTATGTCGCATAGACTCAACATCGACCCTCAGTACAAACCAGTCTATCAAAAAAGAAGGCCAATGATAGCCGAGCACTATGTCACATTGAAGGAGGAAGTGGACAAGCTATTGGTGAACAAATTTATTCAAGAAGCCCGCTACCCCACTTAGGTAGCCAATCTTGTCCTTGTGAAAAAGAAACATGGGAAATAGAGGACGTGTATAGACTTCACTAACTTAAACAAGGCCTGCCCGAAAGATAGCTTTCCTCTATCAAGGATTGACCAATTTGTGAACGCGACAGTGGGTCATGAACTCCTTAGTTTCATATATGCCTATTCAGGATATAATCAAATCTTGATAGATGCAGAAGATGAAGAGCACAGCTCATTCATTACCAATCGTGGGTTATATTGCTAGAAAGCAATGCCTTTTAGGCTTAAAAACAAAGGAGTAACTTACCTATGATTGGTGAACATGATGTTTCATGATCAAATAGGCAAAATAATGGAGGTATATGTGGACAACATGTTGGTAAAGTTCACACAACTAGCTAACCATGTCCATCATTTGGATGAAATGTACCAAATCTTGAGAAAATATTAGATGAAAGTAAACCTGCTTAAGTGTGCATTTGGGGTTACCTCGGGGAAGTTCCTTGACTTCATAGTGAATAACAGGGGGATCTAAGCCAATCCCAAAAAGATTAAGGCTCTCATTAACATGTGATCGCCCGCAGGAGCCAAAGATGTACAAAGCTTGAATGGCTAGGTTGTGGCACTTAATATATTCATTTCGAAGGCAATAGACAAATGCATCCCCTTCTTCGATATCTTGAAGAAAGTGAAGAAGTTTGAATGGACGCCTGAATGCGAAGTCACTTTCCAAGAGCTTAAGCAGTATCTCGGATGAGTTTCGTTCTTATTTAAACCGAAAGAGGGCAAAATATTAATCATGTACTTAGAAGTGTCCCAACACGTTCTCAGCGTGACCTTAATGTGGGAAGAGGGAGAAGCTTAGTTCCCCATCTACTATATAAGCAAGCGATTACTGGATGCCGAGACAAGGTACACGTTAATGGAAAAGCTTGCCTACTGCTTGTTCATTACATCAGGAAAGCTATGACCTTATTTCTAAGCCCATAGTATAAGGGTTTTCACCAAATTTGTGCTTAAACAAGTCTTGCAAAAGATGGACACTTCAGGTCAATTGCTCAAATAGGCTATTGAGCTTGCCCAATTTGACATTGAATACAAACCCAAGCTGACAATTAAAGGGCAAGCTCTAGCCAACTTTATCATGAAATTTATAGGGCCTATGTGAAAAGAAGTAGAAACTTCAGAAGCCCCATGGTGGGAGCTATATATGGATGGGTCATCAAACGATCACAAGTTCAGAGTAGGGGTACTCCTTATTAGTCTAGAAGGACATAAGATCCTCTATGTTTTGAGGTTTGATTTTCAAGTTATCAACAATGAAGCCGAGCATGAGGCATTATTAGGCAGCCTATGGTTGGCTAAGGAAGTACGAGCTGAGAAGTTAAAGATCTTCAGTGATTCACAACTCGTTGTCTACCATGTGAAGAGTGAATATCAAACCCGGGGGTCGAAGATGACTAACTATCTCTGAAAAGTCCAAGAAACTTTAAATGCCTTCCAACACCACGAAGTCAACCAGGTCCCATAAGCCTAGAATATGCATGTAAATGCCTGGGCTCACCTGGCTACAATGGAGGACGTTGACTTCTTGGGAGCGCTCCCAATTAAGACTCTTTCGTCTTCGAGCATTGGGAAAAATGAATCATGATGGCAATGGCTAGATCACCAGGATCCTGGATGAATCCAATCTTGGATTATCTATAAGGAGGTAGATTACCGGAAGATAAACTCGAAGTGTGACGATTGCAAGCCCAGGTAGCCAGATACTGCATCTATGATGATATGTTATATAAGAGAGGGTTCACAACTCCACTTTTGAGGTGCATTGATGGCAGTAATTGCGATACCGTTTTGGAAGAAATCCATGTGGGATATTGTGGAAACCACGCTGAGGGAAATCTTTGGCTCAAAAATCTTTCCGACAAGGATTCTACTAGCCCATAATGAAACAAGATGCTATCACCCTTGTTAGAAGGTGGGATAAATGTCAAAAGTTTGCAAAAGTCCCGTGAACTCTACCATCCTACTTGAGACAGATGGTCAGTTCGTGGCCCTTTGCGATCTAGGGTATAGATTTAATTGGACTACTCCTGACAACTCATGGTAATTGCAAATATGTGGTAATGGTCGTAGATTATTTCACTGAGTGAGCAGAGACAAAAGAGCTTGCCGATATTTCATCTATGAAGATCGAAAGATTCATGTGGAACAATATCATTTGTAGATTTGGATTCCCTCAACAAATTGTGACTGATAACGGGAGCCAATTTAGTAGCGAGTAGTTTGTCCAATTTACAATGACTTGGGAATAACAAAAAGCTTCTTAGCAGTCGATCATCTGCGGGCCAACGGGCCGGTTAAAGCCATCAACAAGATAATTAAGTGAATTTTGAAGATAAAATTATAGGCTAAGAAGGGGGCATGGGTGGACGAGCTGCCAAAAATGTTGGGGACTTACAGAATCATAATGTGCAATGCCACAAGAGAAACTCCCTTCTTAATGGTATATGGGTGCGAAGTGATGATCCCTGTAGAGCTCGAGATAGCTTCTCAACGAAGAATTACCTTTAACCCTGAAGATAATGATTAGCTGCTTGCTACGAGTCTGGACCTTACAGAAAAAATGAAGGAGAAAGCCCACTTTAGAATCGTGACCTACCAACAATGCGTCATGAGGTATTACAACCAGAGAGTGCGAGCTCAAAACTTTAAGTCCAGCAATCTCGTTCTGCATCTTGCCTTCCCAAGAGGGCAAAAAGCTAGTGAGGGGACTTTGGGGTTAAACTGGGAAGGCCCATACATAATTAAAAAGGTTATTGGCGATGGGGCTTATCACTTGGCGGATATAGAAAGGACAAAATTCCCTCGAGCCTGGAACATTGAACATCTATGCCAATATTATCATTAAAACCCCTATTACTTGTAAAAATTAATAAGTGCAAGCATTCATGTAATTCTTTGCATTCTTGTATGAAATAAAAATTTTCAATGAAGTCTTGTGTGAAAAATTATGCATTATGTGAAAAGGTGTGCATTAAGTGGTTCGATAGACTCCCATTCTCGCACAAAAATGGAAGAAAAACTAGCAAAATTCATTTGATTCTTAATAAGATGAGTTATCACAAAGTTTAAAGGTTACATTACAAGAGCCAAAATAAAACAAAAATACATGGCTCATAGCTTAAAGAGCCGGAGTATTAGGAACGAGACCTTCTTGAGGGTAGGGGTCAGAAGGAGGAGTGTCAGAGGTATCCTTTAGTGGAGCACCAGTAGCTTCAGCAACCTAGGAATCACCTTCCTCTCGAACAGTGCCTCCAGTAGAAGAAGCCTCAGCAACGAAGTCTATTTCATTCCTAGAGGATTCAACTTGAGTAACCCTCCCCTTATAATGTTTGACGGCCTCAACAACTTGTGGACCAAAGAAGGAGAAATCTAACTTCAGATGTTGCTCCCATAGAGTATAGAAAAAGGCTAAACAAGTCTTCATTTTCATTTGCTTTATTAATGAAGCGAACTCCGCCTTAACCTTGGAAGCCTCCTGCTTCACGAGAGTAACCTCCAACTTGGCTACATCCAGCTCCTTTGCAATAGCTTTGGCTCATTGCTCCCCTGCCTTGACCCACTGCTCAAAGTCCCTAGCCTGCTGCTTTGCTAAATTGGCACGTTGGTCTATAACTTTGGCCCTCTATCTCACCCAATGAGCACATTTGAGGGCTTTATCCAAATCAATCTTTGCCTTGGCTAGGTCATTGGTGTTCAAGCCAAGATTTACTACGGCAGCCTTACAATCCGCTTCTACATGGGATAAGGCAGCCTCAGCATTCTTAACTTTCTCCTTCAAATCTAACACCTCGGTAGAAATAGCAGCCAGTTTGCTTTCAAGATCTTCCTTTTCCTTGTTATGAGTTTAGTGTGCCTCATCTATTTTCATTGTTATGAGCAAACCCTGAAAAGTCAAAGCTAAGTTAGATTGCAAAATAGGTAGAAGAGCTGAAGTGAAAAGACTTCATTTAGCACCAGGTGGTGATAAGCCATATAGCCCCGTAGTCTCCTAAGGATGAATTCCTTGGCCTCCAACACCTTGTTCCTATTGTGGTATCACATAATTGTATAGATATTATCGACAAGGACCTTAATATATTCCCTCGTCTTGGAGTCCAGCTCAACTGGCAGCTTCGTGACCCTAGTCTCTGACATAGCCAGTTTTTTAGAAGCATACTTTTTCATCCTTTTCTTCACCCTCTGTCTTTTAGCAGAAGGCTCAAGAAGAGTGGCACCCTTAATCTCAACTGTCACCTCGGGCTGAGAAGCAAGACTTGGCTTTTATGAAGGTTCAGTCCCCAGAGCCAAAGGTGGGCCTTTACCAATAAGGGTTACCACATTAGGGTCCAGAGTGATCTTCTCGTCATCGAATGGTGGTGACCTCAGAATGAGCTCTAACATCTTCTAATCTGTGAAGTTGGCTGGACGGATAGGTACGGCAGGATGAATGCCTATCTCCTTTGTAACTTCAATATTTTTAGCTATAGAAAGCTTGTGGAATCAAAGAAAGTCTTTGTCAAAATAAAAGTTGTTCTTGAGATCCTTGGAGGTAGCGAACTGATCCAAGATTCCTATCTCTTTAGCTTGCAAAGTTGGTTTCTGGCCAGTCCCCTTTGCAAAATAAAACAAGAGTTAGAACCAAATATGAATACTATTGAAATTGTAACTCTAAACTTGCTCACCAAGAGTAATGACAAATCTAAAATTCTTAAGGTCACACAGGGAGGGAGAGGAGATGTAAAACCAACGAGTCTTATAGTGTCCAAGGTTAGACCTCCCTTTCACATCCCCTTGTGATAGAATTTTCTCATGCATTGTTGGATGAGCTGTGAAGTAGTAGAGCCTATCCGATATGCTCGTGCATCTAAGGCTAAACAAGTAGCACAAAACCTCAGTTGACGATAGTGGAAGACTATTGCTTGAATAAATCAGCACCAGTGAAATGAGCTTGGTGAAAAAGTTTAGGGTAAGCTGGGCCAGACTGAGCTTCACTCTATTCAGAAAATCAATAATGAAAGGGTGCATTGGAAACCTAAGACCCGCAAGAAGGTGCGGGAAGCTAATAACAATAAACCCTATGGGCGAATAGGCCACACAATCATCCAGAGATGGCATCCCCTAGGGATTTGATATGACCGAACTGCTTTCTGAAGATCATGAAAATGGATGGATGAAACATGCGTACTAAATATGGCGGCCCTTTGGACCCCAACAGGGTCGGAACAAGTGGTAAAATCCCTAGCGACCTCCCCACTCCTTAAGGTCACTTTATCAAGATGTTACATCAACCTTACTTTTTGAGCTGAGGAGCTGAGTTCATCATCTTCGTTCCTACTGTGGGGATAGTGGTGTCTATGACCTACGTCCATCTACACAAAGGGAAAAGACTGGTCAAGTTACTATAATCATACCTTACCAAAAACTAAGACAGTTAACTTCCTATGCAACAGGTCATGAACACCCTGAGCCACCTACTTACAACCTGGACTCCTACAAACTAATATCATTCGACAATCCAACCATGAAACCCATATGGTAAATGCTAGACTCAGAACGATAAATAGAAAACCTAGAGTCCACTAATGGGATTAGTCAAGCATACCAAACCAGACAAAAAGGATAGCATGCAAACAATCAACCTCAACTAACATTTTTCATTCCATAAACAATGACAGTTTTCATTCCATAAACAATGACAGACAAGCTTCATAAGTTACAGAATAAAGAAACCCAAAAACAACAAAGTATAGGGAGAATTACCATGGCTAACTAAAATAGGAGATTTGGAATTACGCACAAGGATGCTTTTTCGATCAACAGGGCCTGAACTATGGCCAAGGAACCAAAATGGCACCGAGGATGGTGGAAGATGGAATTCAATCGCAACGGGTAATAGAAGAGGTGCTTAGAAAAAACTCTAGAGTTTTAGGTTTTGAATGGAAAATAAAGGGGAAAGAGAGATTTTTTCTGCTTATAAAACTCGCAGCATTATTGTCGGATCTAGGGACCCCTCAGCTACCCATGATCCAATCATTTCACAAGCACCAGCAAATGGCTGACAATGACAACGTGCATGCACATCTAAGGAAGGAGTAATCATTATAGCTTAGTCACAAGAAGTCAAAAAGTCACCTACGAGAGCAAGTGGAAGTGTGCCTAATGACTTATAAAGTCACAAATGATGAGCAGCGAGTCATGATCCCTGGCCTAGAGATCTCACAACTAAGAAATGCTAACCATGCACCAAACTCTTACGCGAGCTACATCTAAGAAGTGCCTTAAGAACCAAACTTACACAGGCCATGCTACAAAGGCATCCTTACTTGACGATCGAGGTATGCCCGATTAGGTTCGAGGGACACCCCAGAGATCTCACATCCAAGAAGTGCTATCCACGTACCAAACTCTTACGTGAGCCACGTCCAAGAAGTGCCTCGAGCACTAAACTCTTATGCAGGCCATGCCAAAAAGGCATCCTCACCTGATGATCAAGGTACGTTCGGTCAAGTTCAAGGGACACTCCAGGGATCTCACGTTCACGCACTAAACTCTTGCGTGAATCATGTCTAAGAAGTGCCTCAAGTACCAAACTCTTGCATGGGCAGTGACGGATCCAGTTTGAGAAAAGTCGTTGGTACCTGATTACTGCATGGGTTGGGATATTCTCATGTAGCCAATCATGACCTCGTGCCTAAGAAATGCTTAAGCACCAAATCCTTGTGTGGGCTGAATCGCACTTATATGACTCATGTGTACACTACATCTCACGCTGGTAAAAGTACTCAAACATCCCGATGCCCAAACTCGTGATCGACAAAAGGCACACGGATGCCAGTTCCGTTATCAACTGAAACAAAATGATACGACCGATTGGTCATGCGATTGAGACATATCCTTTTTACCACAATTTATTAACCAAAATCCCTTTGTTTTAGCTGGACTAACATTTTCAAAGCCAACTGGCTTGATAAACACCCATGTCATTTTATGATAACTGAATTGCAATTTGCAGGAACTAATGATGTTAACTACGATCTTCCAAGTCACTACTACGGCACCCCCAGAACAATAAAAGGCGAAGTTCTGTCACAAAACCTCTTTCAATGAGGTAAAATTACATAAAAGGTCTAGAATACAATGCGAAACAAGCCTATGGCTAACTAGGGAGTTGAACGCCAACAAGCTTGTAGCCATAATATACAAAAGGGATCACTCTAGTTCTGCCTTTACCCGGTCCGAGGCAAGAGGAAACAGTGTTGGGTGTATGCATAGAGATTGCACAAGCTTTCCTTATTTCTTCTAGGCAGGGAAAACATCTTTCAGCTTCGTCAAGCTGTCTGGAGACCCAGAGACATCCAGCACCAACGGGCAAACCAGACAATTCCAACTCCTCTGCCTAAGCCTCATCCATAGTTGGAAGCTCCTCCCACAGCCTCGCAACTCTTGGCTATCGTTAGAAGTCGAGCAATTGGCTTACCAGAAGACAAAAAAAAAAGAAGCTAAATTTATCAACTTTCAGTCCACAAAGCAAACTGAGAGTTAGGGGGTTTGGGAGGCATTATCCGATCCGCCCAAAATTGCCTAATGATGAAGGTCGCTTAGCGGGACACTAGTTCACTACCTATAAACCAAGGATGCGAAACAAGTCCAACGCATGATACCAACGCGTTAAGAAGGGTGCCGACTTGCTGAGCAGAACGCAACATCTAGACTAGCCTTCCTCATGTCCACTTCAAGTAGGGTCAATAATAAGGTTAACTTGTCTAGCCAACATATTACATGATACAAGCCTAGGTCGCAGGGATAGCGAGCTGGACATCAATACAGAAGCCTAGTCACCAGCCTAAGGTACATGCTCCCGACCGACAGCTCAGCCTCTAGAACTGACACATCAGCTCTCAACAGTCTGACAATGATTTACCCATCATTTATTATCAGATGTCAAGCATTTATTGTCTTATGTGGCGAAAATAATCATTTTGATTATAGAGTAAATTACACTTGCAGCCATCCCCTCTTCTATAAATAGGGGAGGAGACTTCTGTATAATGAATAATGAAAAATATTGTAAGCAGACACTGTCGAAATAGTCATTGAGCTTTGCATTTTTGTTGAGTTGAACGGAGAATCACCATACAAAAGTTAATATAAATCTCCATAGACATAGGAATCGATTGCTTTAGTCGAACCACGAAAAAGCTTCTAGTGTTTGCTATTCTTCCTCCTTTTTTCCTCTTCTTCTTCGTTCCTTAGTTTACTTCTTCAACTTGTAGCTTGGGATGATTCTGAACTTATATTTGTTAACCAGATTTCATCGTCAACAAGTCTCTATATTTTGTATAATTACATTTTAAAGTTTAAAATTATTTATAATTAAATTTTTATTGTTAAATGATGTTAAATCCAACTTATAGAATTTTATGTATTCATTAAATTATATATTGACATTTTACTTTTACTGACTTGCTATGTTTAGTTCACCAAAATTCATTTATTAATTTTTAGTTATTATAAAAAAATTACCTTAACAATTTTGTTTAGAAGAAGAAAAAGAAATCTTTGTGTTAATAAAAATTAAAAACATCGACTTTTTTTCTTGAAATTATTGATGAAAAATAACAAAGGAACTAAAAAATGAATCCCAATTAGATTCTAAATTATCCTGTTACTTAGATTTAATATGATTTGACGGTGGAGATTTAATTATAAATTATTTTAAATTTTAGAGTATAATTACAAAAAATAAAATTATAAGAATTAAATTACAAATCAGTAAAACTATAAAGTTTAAAATTTCTATTAATCCTAAAATCGTTAAATGATATGGTATTTATGCAAAATTTTGAAACTTATTATAAATTGTAGCAAAATTCTCTGGAGCGTCATTTATCCTTGATTATTATATTTATCTAACAATATGGAAGTAAGAGTGAAAGTTGGGTTGGCGTGAAATGGAAATTTTCAGGAAGTTGAAATGTCAATAATAAACATTTCATTATTACAATCTTCACCCACACAGCAATGGCCAAGAAAGAAATCAAAGCAGATGGATCCCGCTTGAATTATTGTAAGATCCACAAGTTTTGTTGCTTCATTTTGCCGTTGAATCAACGCAGTTCTAACAGTGAAGCACAGGGTAAAGTATTGAAGAGGTTTCTTTCAAATGAAGATAACTAGACAATGAAACACGCCATCAAAATCTCTAAAGTGATTATTTTTTATAGAAGAATTTATAATCTTTTTAAAATATTACGGCATTTTATAAAACACTTGCAAATAAATTTATGTTCTATTTTTCTTTAAAAGTTGTAAAATCTTCCTATAAAATTTGTAACTTTTCTTATACTAATTACAAGTTACACTCTTTATATAAAAAATTACAAAT
>JANHAO010015371.1:0-14853 GCA_026873985.1 Saraca asoca | reverse complement strand
TAGCTCTTTCTTCACTTCACAAGGTTTCAATACTCTTTGTATTTTTTATCTGCTCTTTATTTCTAGTGCTTTGGTTTTGTTCTGATTTTGTAAATTCTGTATATGCATTGACTTGAGCAACCAATTAACATTTCTTATTCTGATAGATAACAAAGAAAATTCAGTATTACTGTATTAGGCCCTATGATTTACATCATACATTCATTCTACTTATAACTCATCTCTATACTTCTAAAATTATCAAAATCTTTTTCCTTTTTTTGGTCAAATACAAGCAAACAAGAAAACCCAATGAAGATGGGAAACAAGGTCAAGAGTAATTAAGAAAATAGATTCAATTTCCCCTCTGCTGAATTTCATGTTACACAAATCTATAGGCTCCATATAGTCTGACTATAAAGTGGGCGAGAAGGAAACAAAAACCCTCCACTATAGCTTATTTCTAAAATCACTTCATGTTACAAAGAGAGAAAATGACGGTGGAGGAGAGACAAGAAAATAAGAAAGAGAACAAGTGGAACATTTTACATATTAATTGTTGTTGTGAAATAACTTCAATATATCCTTATTTTTAGATTATTTTAAAAGTATAAAAATGATATTTTTGTCCATTAAAAAAAAAGGAGAATGTTAACTTCTCTGTAAAGTGTAAAGGTTAACTATATCGATCCTCTCTCTCTCTATATATATATATTGATTTTTATATCATGCAATGTAAGGACTTAATAATTTTATTTGGTAATAATTTATGATATGAATTTAGATTATAAAATATAATTATTGATGGTAAAATCTGATCAACTTGTGAAGTTCAACAAAAATCCCTAAACTACAAGTTATGATGCAAGTGTATATATGAACAAGAAAAAGATTAAAAGGGAGGAAGAATAGAGGACACCAAAAACTTTTATCATAATCCAGCTAAAGTCAGTATGACTTCTATGTCCATAGTGGTTATATTTGCTTTTGTGCAATTGTTTCTTTGTATAGTTTACTAGAGCTTCAATACATGAATTCGCTCACTATTTTGGTAGAGTTTCTGTATGTATTTTTCTCCTTTCCTATTACAATGATTTTTTCTCCTATTTATAGAGGTAGGGGTTACAAATGTAATTTGATAAATTGTAAAACTATCTTATCTACTACATTAGGCAATAAATGTTGTAGAATTCACTGTTAGTTTGTTAGGGGCTGATTTGTCGATTTTTGGGAGCTGATATGTCGATTGGGAGTATATGCCTCTGGCTGCTAACTAGACTCTGGTGCTCCGTACCTATACTTAGGGTAGCTTAACTATCTAAGCTCGCATTGGGTGACTTGCTGGCCATATAAGTTGGTTTTGTTCTTAGATTTAACCAAGATGAGTCTCTTGGAAGATGGCTGGGGTGGCAAGCTTTAACTAGTAAATTGGAGCCCATATTTAATGAGTTGGGGTTACTATCATAGCCTTCTCCAATATCCTGAGCTTGCAACTGGTGAGTTGGTGCCTTTCCTGAGTGATCTTACTTTTTGGATGATCAAGGTATTTTTTGGTTAAACTCATCTTCTGTTGGGCTACCATCCCATTTGACATTGCCCTAAAAATACCCACAACATTAGCCCCCCCAACTCTCAATTCACTTTGTGGACTAGCAGTTGAGGTTTGCTACCAAAGTCCTTACTTGCAGTCTGTGGTGTTGCCAAGTCCTTCACTTATAGTTTGCTATATTGTCATTTCAAACTTCTTATCTACTGCTCCATCTGACTATGCATTTAATGTGTATTTTTTCATAGTTGTTGGCATGGCAGCCTTGCTCTTTACTGGACCGTTTGATCAAGAACAATTGTATAGTCTCTGGATTCTCTAGTGAAGCCAGACTAGCCTATATAAGGCTTGAAGAACCCTCTTCCTTCTCCATAAAATGACCTGATGGATGCATAGGCTAAGCCCCCCATGTTTCTGACAATTTGGGTCTTTAGTGAAGTGCTACATGGCGTGTATGGCCTGCTACAACAATTCCTCTTCGAGGATCTTAGGAAGTTTTGTTATAGGAAGCCCCTATAGATAATTCTTGTTAAGGATCCTGAGAAGTTTGTTACATTTCTACATAATCTTACCATTTGTCATGCTGAATAATGCAACTCTTTCCCCTTTGTTCTTTAGCCTCCTTACTTGGTGAGTTGACCATTTGGTTTTCTTCTAAGTACCTTGGGGGCATTCAAGTTTGGGAAGGCTCTTAGCTTGGGGGGAGGACAAGGAAGAGTTAGAGTAGCTTAGCCTACTTGCTGATCTTCCAGCTTGTCAAAATTCAACTCTTCCTCTTAGGATATGCTAGCTGTAGGCTTGTTTTGATTTGTACTTTTGAATCTTCATGTACATTCACCTCGTTGAATAAGGTTTTTAATGAAACTTGGTGTAATATTCTTATTTTTCCAAGCATGTTTTGTTAGTCATTTAGTAGGTCACGGCTGGTAACATGAAAGTTCCTACAAACCACAATTTGATAAGTGTTAGATAAAATGAATGCCCGATAAGTCAATTAACTTTGGATAACATATATTAAATTAATATAAATGGACTTTAGCTAGTAAATCATGACTTAAAAGGATATGTGCCATGCTGAATGACCAATCAGTCATACAAGTTTATCCTGATTGATAATGAATCTGAGCACCGGAGTGTCTTTACTGGTAATGGGTTTGAGCACTGGAATGCTTGAGCACTTAAGCTAGTGCAAAGTTGAGTGCCTAGGTAGGTCACATAGATGCACCTCAGTTAGCATGGGTTGAGTGCCTAAGTCAGTCGCATGATGTGCTTTAGCTTGCACAAGATCAAGTGCCTAGGTAGGTTGCACAGATGTAAATTAGCTTGCATGAGATCGAGTGCCCAAGTAGGTCATGGCTGTGCCTTAACTAGCGTGAGATTCGATGCCCAGGTAGGTCATAGGGATGCACCACAGCTAGCACGAGTGCCCAGGTAGGTCGCACGGGTGCACCTTAGCTAGCACGGGTGCCTAGGTAGGTCACACGGATGCACCTCAGCTAGCATGGGATTAGGTAGCATAAGAGTTGCACTTTAGTATAACTTGAATGTGGTGTGGATTGGGAACTATAATTCACTGCTTGCGATCTATGATCTTGTGGGTCATTTGACATACTCCTGTTTGTCTTATCTGTGACTCTTGGGTTTCTGCCACTAGCCCATGTGATTATTTCTATCTTTGGTGAATGTTTCTTAGTAGGCAAGCAACAACTTATAGATGGCATTTGTTAAATCGTCAAATTGTGGGTATTTATTGGTTCCCATATCCAACGGTAAGATTGTGCGTCATATAAATTGAAGAACTCTTTCCCCTTCTTACTTGTCATTTGAAATCTGAAGCTTCCAAGCTCTCCTTTCTTATTCTCTCCATCAAGCCCATAACTGTTCATTGCTACCTACTGTTGTCAGTGCTGTTTTGGCTTACCCAGTTTGTAGTTTGGGTTTTGCTCACTAGAAATGAGCTTCACTTACATCTCAGACTTTCTCCTTCAGTTAACATAGTGAGTTTTCTCTTTTTGATCTGTGGTTTCTGGGTGTCTTCATTTTGTGATTTGTATGCAGTTTGTCTGCTTATAGTTGAAAAAATCTGGAATGTTAGTTACCCTGCTTGCCTGTGCATTTTCCCTTGTTTGGTCTAATTTATCTGGTTAATCTGTCAGTAGACTCTAGGATTTCTAATTGTTGTTTCGAGTCTTACATCTATTTTTTGGGTGTTAGCAGCCCCATGGTCGAGTCTCCTTTGTCTCCTGGAGTCTAAGCCTTAGATATGGTGACCCAAGGTGCGTATAGCCTACCACATAGGAAACTGTTAGTCCTAGATTTTAGATATGGTTTACTTTTTGTGACCTGACTATTCCTTCTTCTTGTATAGATGGCAACTTATAAATACTGAAATCACCGAATAGGGAATGATGAGGAACTTGACTCTCCGGCCCAGAGTGTGGAGTTGACACAATCCATTGGTGAAGTGACCTCAAGGAGTGGTGAGGTCACTGGAGAATTTAGTGTTTGTCCATACCTCATTGGGGGCTAGGAGGCCACTACCAGTCAGCGATCTTCAGATCACTCAGTGTTTAGTCACCATATTTCAACCATTAGCTTTGACAAGCTCCAGAGCATAATTCAGACATTTCGGCTCCCTAAGGGATGTTATGTTACGTCACCCTCTTCTAACTATCATGTTCGTTATCCTCCTCTTGGATTTATTGCCATTAGTCCCCAGCATCTTAGCACTGCACTTAGATTCCTGGTGCACCCTTACATTATTAATTTACTAAATAAGCTAAAACTTTGCCCATTCCAGCTTTCCCCAAACTCCTACTCCCAGCTTACTTCCTTGGCATTAGTATATTCTAGGAATAACTCCCACCACCATCAGCCAAAGTTCTTTGTTACCTTTACAACATTAGAAGCATGAGCCTGTTGGATGGGATCTATTACCTTTTGGCTCAGTAGACTGAGCACAAGAAAATTTTGCTGTAGGGTGACACTAAGGGCAAATCCAACGTGGGGAATTACGAAACTTGTTAGTTTTATGTTTCCTGTCCGTCTTTGCATTACCTTAATAACTTCAATTTTGTTCTTACTCCAGGTCAGCGAGTTGAGGATGTGTGAGTTTGATGAGTTATTATATTTACTTTTTTGATTCTAACACTGTTTCATTCTACAGATGGGGCTGGCAAGAAACCAATTCTTAAGGTTAAGGAGCTTGAGGTGTTAGAATAGTTCACTACTTTGGACAACCTAAAGAACAATTTTAGATTTAAAGAGGGGCTCCTATACTCGCAGAAGCTCACTTTGGCTTTGAATATTGAGCTCGCCAGAGAGATTAAAGCTCATCAAATTAAGGCGGTCGACCCAGCTAACTTCGAAGACTTCGAGTGCATGATGAAGCTCATCCTCTGGAAGCTACCACCTAATCCTATTGTAGTGACTTCATCATCTTCTGACGCTGACGTAACCCTTGTTGCCATAAGTCAACCTTTGATCTTGGTAGTAACACCTTTGCAAGAGCTAGTTCCCACCTTGCATCTTGAGGTGGTCATCACAGTCGAGGTCACATCCCCCTCAGAGTCCCCAGCCAAAAAAATGGAAGAGGGATAAAGGGAAGAAAGTTGCAGTTGCCTGAAAGTGGGTGGCACACGAGGTCAAGCCCGATGAGCAATTTGCTAAACTCGACCCAAAGATGGAGGAGTACCTCAACTTCCTATTGGATAATGTTGATGTGATCCTGGGGCCTCGCAACAGGACCAAAGCATTGGAATTAGAGGACTTCTCAATTGCAGGATTGCTGAGTTATGCATATTGTCATGGTCTACTAGTGAGTAAAGTCCTTTTACCTTGGTTCTTCTGTCCTTTTTGTAATCTAACTTGACTATTTGGTTCTTTAAAACTTGCTATCAATAATTAAGCTGAAGAAAGAGCTTCGAGCTTGGGGTGAAGAGAAAGCTAAACTTCAAGGTGACCTAGCCGTTACAACCACCAAGGCATTGGAGTTGAGAAAGAGAGATAAAGTTGCCAAGGTCGCCAAGAATAAGGCCAAAAAAGCTTTATCTTGTGAGGTGGTAGATCATGAGGCTATCACATCCAGTCTGCCACCTCCAGTCTTAATAAAGTTGTTGATGAGATGACAAAAATGAAAGGTGACCCGGGTGTGGCACTTTAGCGTGTTGAAGTGGCAATGTAGTAAGCTGTATGAAGTGGCAATGTAGCAAGCTAAGGTTATGGTGTAGCGAGTTGAGGCTATTGAGAAGAAGCTAGAGGTGGCCAAGGAAGAAATTGCTCTTGAGAAAGAAGAGGTCACCAAGGTCAAAGCAGAGACTGTCATGCAAGTTGCAAGAGTAGCAGAAAATGCAGAGTCTAAAACTAGTGCCTCTTTCTTATACACTTTGTGGGAGTGTTACCCGAAGATGGACTTTTCCTTTTTTGGTAAGGATGCTCTTGAGGGTGTTAAACGACTTGAGGGGACTGTGAAGGCCACTTCTTCTAGAAAGAGTGTGGAATTCACTATTGGAGTTTCTCCTACTGTGGGTGCTATTCAAAGAGAGAGTGGCTCATAGGTTGTGGAAACCACTAGTGATCAAATGACAGATGACTTGCTCATTCCATCTGTTGATTCTTCACCCCATAAAGCCTCAACCCTTGAGGATTTGACTCTTTAGCCATGACTCTTTATGATTTTGAATTTCATTCTTGAATTTTATATTTAATCTTGACCTTTGTATGAGCTTTCTTCATTAAAGGGAGTGTTGAATGAACTTCTACAATATTCTTGCTTTTTTTCTCTCAGTTTCCATAATTGAATGTTTCATATGCTACATATAATAGCTAGTGAATTATGATCATTAGTTAGGCTAAATAGTGGGTAGGTTACATCTTAGCTAACAATGAATTGCCCAATAGGTTGTGTCTCAACCTAAATTCGATAACCAATAGATAGCTTGCTCCTCATGCAAGACTTCATTGAGACTTTATTCAGAAATGAATACAAACACAAAAATTTTAAGGAAAGACTTAAGTGCTTTTACTAATTCTAAATAATTTTACAAAATTCATATTTCTATTGATAATATGGACGGAGATGCTCAGCATTCCAAGCTTGAGAAAATTCTATTCCATCCATGTTTGCCAAGTGATAAGCTCCATTGCCCAGGACTTTCTTAATAATATACAGGCCCTCCCAGTTCCGACCTAAGGTCCCCTCATTAGCCTTGCGTGCTCCTGGGAGGATAAGATTTAGGATGAGATTACCAACTTTGTAGCTCCGAGCTTAAACCTTTCGGTTGTAATATCTCGTGACCCATTGCTGGTAGGTCGCAACCCTGAGGTGAGCTCTTTCTCTTATTTCTTCTATAAGATCAAGATTCATGGCGAGCAGTTGGTTGTTGTCATTTAGATTAAAAATAATTTTTTGTTGTGATGCTACTTCAAGTTCTACTGGGATCACTACCTCGGATCCATATACCATTGAGAAGGGAGTTTTTCTTATAGTTCTATGAATTGTGGTTCTGTAAGCCCAGCCCACTTTTTGTAGCTCGTCTATCCATGCTCCCTTTTTAGCCTCCAATTTTATCTTCAAGATTCATTTGATGATCTTGTTGACAGCTTCGACTTGTCTATTGGCCTGTGGATGGTCTACAATTAAGAAGCTTTTTGTGATCTTAAGATCATTGCAGAACCTGATAAACTATTTGCTATTGAATTAAGTCCCATTATTAGTCACAATCTATTAGAAGACTCCAAATCTGCAAATAATGTTTCTTGATCTGTGTAGAAGAGATCTTTGTGAGCTCCTTTGCCTTCGCCTACTTGGTGAAATAATCTACAGCCACCACTGCATGTTTGCAATTTTTGCGAGCCATAGGGAGTGGTCCAATTAAGTCCATGCTCCAGATCGTAAAGGGCCATGGACTAACCATCTATTGCAGGTAGGCTGGCTAGGCTTGTGGGATTTTTGTGAATCTCTGGCATTTGTCACATCTTTTGACAAGATCAATAGTGTCCAGTTTCATTGTGGGCTAATAAAATTCCTACTAGAGAGCTTTTTGGGCTAGAGATAGCCCTCCAACATGATTCCACAATGGCCTGCATGGATTTCTTCTAGGATGGTGTCACAATCATGGCTATCAATGCATCTTAGAAGTGGAGTTGAGAATCCTCTTTTGTATGGCATATTATCATAGATGCAATATCTGGCTACCCAAGCTCGCAATCATTATGCCTCGAGCTTATTTTCTGGTAGTTTATCATTTTATAAATAGTCCAAAATTAGGTTCATCCAGGAACTTAGTGTTTTCACAACTATCATCAGGGCATCCTTTTGTTCTATACTTGGGGATGAGAGAAATTTTGTCGAAATCTCCCCCAAGAAGTTAGCGTCCTTGGTCATGGATAGGCGAGCTAAGGCATCAGCATGCGCATTTTAGGCTTGCAATATCTTATTGACTTCATATTACTAAAACGAGCCTAGTAATTCCTAGACTTTCTATAAGTAGATGATTATTCTTGATCCTCTAGTCTGGTATTCTCCCTGTACATAGCAAACAACGAGTTGTGAATCACTAAAAATCTTTAATCTTTTAACTCACATTTCTTTTGCTAATCACAGCTCGGCTAATAACACTTCATACTCAGTTTCATTGTTTGTGGCTTAGAAATTGAATCTCAATGCATAGAGAATTTTATGCCCCTCTAGATTGATGAGAAGCACTCCTGCCCCGGCATTTTGTTCGCTTGATGACCCTCAACTTATAGTTCCCAACATAGAGCTTCTGAAGTCTTTACTTCCTCTTATATAGGCCCGGTGAATTCTGCAGTAAAATCCACCAGAGCTTGCCCTTTGATAATTGGTCTAGGCTTATATTCAATGTCAAACTAGGCTAATTCCACTACCCACTTGAGCAAGTGACCTAAGGTATTCATTTTTTGCAGGACTTGCCTATGTTGGAATTGTGTGAGCACTTCTATGCTATGTGTCTGAAAATAAGGTCACAACTTTCTTGACACAACTACTAGGCAATAGGCAAGTTTTTCCATAGGTTAGTACCTTGTCTCAATGTCTAGTAACCTTTTGCTCATACAATAAATGGGGAACTAAGCTCCAGCTTCTTCTCTCATCAAAGTCGCACTAAAGGCATATTGGGATACTGCTAGATAGATGACTAACTTCTCACCCTCTTTTAGCTAAAGCAAAAGAAAAGCTCATCCAAGATATTGTTTGAGTTACTGGAAGGTGACTTCACATTGCTGCATCCATTTGAACTTCTTTGCCTTTTTTAGGGCGTTAAAGAAAGGAACACATTTATCTGTCACCTTAGAGATGAATTTGCTAAGTGCCATGACCTAGCCATTTAAGCTTTGCACGTCCTTGGCCCCAATAGGGGATCTCATGTCAATGAGAGCTTTGATCTTTTTTGGATTTGCTTCGATTCCCTTGTTGTTCACCATGAATTCAAGGAATTTTCCTGAAGCTACTCTAAATGAACATTTGTGTGGGTTCATCTTCAATTGGTACTTCTTCAAGATTTAGAACATCTTTCCCAGATCGTATATGTGGTTGTTGACTTGTTCAGACTTCACTCATATATTGTCCACATACACCTCCATGGTTTTTCCAATCTATTTTTTGAACAACATATTGACTAACCACTAGGTCAATCTTGCATTCTTCAATCCGAAAGGCATGGCCTTATAGAAGTATAAACCATAGTCAGTAATGAATGAGGTATGTTCCTCATCTTGTGGGTGCATGGGACTTGGATTATAGCTTGAATCAGTGTCCATGAAGCTAAGAAGTTGATGACCAGCCGTTGCATCTACAAGCTGGTCAATTCTAGGGAGAGGGAAGTTGCCCTTAGAAGTTGCTCTATTAAGGTTAGTGAAGTCAATACAAGTTCTCCACTTCTCATTCTTTTTCTTAACCAACATAGGATTGGCTACCCAAGTCAGGTAATGGGCTGCTAGGATAAACTTGCTAGTTAAAAGTTTATCCACTTCCTCTTTTAAGGCTGCGTAACATTTAACGATCATTGGCCTTCGCTTCTGGTGAACTGGCTTATAGCAAGGATCAATGTTCAACTTGTGTGGCATGACCTTTGAGTCAACTCCAGCCAGGTCTTTATGACTCCAAGAAAAGACATCAAGGTTTACTTTAAGAAACTTAATTAGCTCTGCCTTCATGTTTAGGGACAGATTCCTTCCTAGCTTGAGACATCTTTCGGTGCCTGCCTTACTAACTTGAATATCCTCGAGTTCTTCCATCGAACCAATCATCCTTTCAATATCTACATCACAAGGGTCCACGTCGTGGCTGACCCTAATCGAGCTCGTAAGTCATGGCTTTTCTCCAGAAACCACATCAATATTCTTTCTTCTTAGCCCCATTTCAACTACATCTTTAAAACAACGTTAGGCCACTTATTCTCTTTGTACACATCTAACTCTATTAGGAGTTAGGAATTTGATGGTGAGCATTATGGGTGATATGACCATATCTAAATCATTCATCACCTATGTTGCACTGACATGTAGACACGGACACGGGGACATGACATTTTCTACGTGTGAATATGGGGAAATGCGGACACTGACACGTAGACATGATTGCTATATGAAGTGTCAATGCTTCATAGTTCATCACTAGTCATCCCAGCATCACATTATATGCTGAAGGAGAGTCAATGATCATAAAATCAGCTAGGGTAGTGGCTTGGCAGCCTGAGTCCCCGAGGGTAATCAGAAGTTTGATTTACGCTACTGGCACTAGTACATCTCCCATAAAGCCAAAGAGCAGTTCTAGGGAAAGCTTAAGCTAGTTAGAATTTATGCCCATTTGGTCAAAACATTGCTTGTACATCACATTTACTGAATTGCCTGTGTCAATCATAATTCTTCGCACCTCGGCATTACTAATTCTGGCTCGAATGACTAGTGCGTCATTGTGTGGAGAATGTATTCCTCAAGCATTTTCACTAGTGATGGTGATGCAATCAGAGCTTGTCCTAAACTTTTTTGCTAGTCTTTCAGCTTCATAATACCTTGTAAGTAGGACATGTTTTACCTCTCGCACATACCACTCATGTGACCTTTTTGAAGTTCTAGCAATGTGACGTCCATCATGGATGGTGAATATGGTCCTCACTAGGAGTGCCTTTTTATGATTAGGAGTCTGTTGATGCTGATGCTACACTGGTTGCTATGGCCATAGAGGTCACTACCCTAAAGGTTGCATCACATAGTCCCTCAAGTAACCTTTCTTGATAAGATCCTCGATAGTATCCTTGAGCACCTGGCATTCCAAAGTATTATGCCTAACCTCATTATGATAAGCACAAAATTTATTTCTATTTCTATTCTCAAGGGGAGTCCTTAAGGGTCTAGGCTTCCCAAAGTCCTTCTTATCCTTTTCTGTCACAAAAGTCCTATCTAGAGCATCTGACAGGATGCTATAGCTATTATGGCGACCTTAGCATTGAGGTTAGCCCTGGCTTTTTTTGCGGCCTGCTCATTAGAGCCATCCTTTTGACCCTATCTGTTATTCTTGCCATTGGTTCTCTTTTGGTTTCGATTAGAGCTACTTGCCTCATCTTTTCGGTTAGGCTTTTTTAGACCAAAAGTCTCCTCCCACCTAATTTCTTTAGTGGCTTATTCGTAGAACTCACCCAAGTCTTTCACCAGAGACTTATATATATATATCCTCATACAGCTTCCCATCCTTATAGAGTCCAGCTAAGATCACTATAAGGATGTTTTCATCTGATGGATATTCTATGTTACTGACCTCACGCCTGAATTGAGTGATATAGTCTTTTAGTGATTCATCTCTCTGCTGAAAGACATTTGCGAGGTGACAGGATAGTGCAAGTTATCTTCTAAGTGCCTTATATTGGTTGAGCAACCTCTGTTGGCATTCTTCCCAATCATGAATGCTATGAACTAGAAGATTCCTCAGCCAAATTTGTGGTATCTCTCCAAGGGTGGCAAGGAAAACATGGCATTTAACTAATGGATTGGTGGTTTGAAGATCCATTTCGACATTGAATCCATCCAGGTGGCTATATGGGTTACTATCCCTATTGTATTGCAGAATGATCGGGACCTTAAATCTACAAGAAAGAGGCTTTGTCTCAATCTCCTTGGTGAATGGTGTCTTCTCCTCATAATAGTCTTGTCTGTCTTAAGTCAGGGGCACTTCTCCAACTGCTATACCCACTGGAGTAGTTATTCAATCATTGGGTCTTATGTTTCAGACCGACGGTTGATGGTTTGATGACTTCTGTCACCCTCCTGGTTGTGGGAATGGTGATCTAAGGCTTTATGCCTTCTACTGTGCTCATGACCCGGTAAGTAGCGATTCAATCTACATCCATGATTGGTCCTGTTTGAGTTTCATTCTCGATATGAGCTCTTACGTCATTGATCACTTCCATCATCATCCTTGTGAGCTCGATGGACCTCTAACTTCAATCATAAATTGGACAAGTGAACAAAACCAACTGTTGAGGTTCTTCTCTATCAAGCCTCTCTTGCTGAGCTCTTGGTTATTGGAGTACTCCTCCGGGAGCAATGACCTTAACTTGTCTTTATGTGCCCTGGGCCTATGCCTGAGCCAGCACCCTAACCACAACAACCAATTCCCTTACCATGGTTTTAAGTGCCTTTTGATGCTAGAGCCATGCTTGCACTCTGTCAATTCCTAAAACAGTAAGCTAGCGAGGGGTCAATAGTGCCATGCTAGTGGTAGCTCCTATTGTGGGGGCAATAGAGGCACTTACTATAGGGAGGATAGAGCCCCCAATAGGCCATTGTTGCTCCACATGACTGTCAGGTTGGCTAGTGGTAGCGTCAATGCTTCTGGTGGTTCTTCTCTTGCCATTGTAGTTACACAGTTAATGAAAGAAAGAGAAAATGCAGTTTAGCCCTCCTTCTAGCACCAAACTATTGACGGTAAAATCCAATCAACTTGTGAAGTTTAGCAAAATCCTTAAACTGCAAGTTATGATGCAAGTGTATATATGAACAAGAAAAAGATTGAAAAGGAGGAAGAACACAGGACATCAGAACCTTTTTATCGTGGTTCGGTTAAAGTCAATATAACCCCTACATCCACGATAGTTATATTTGTTTATGTGCAGCTATTTCTTTGTATAGTTTAACAAAGCTTCAATACATGAATTCTCTCACTATTTTAGCAGAGTTTTTGTATGTATTTTTCTCCCCTCCTATTACAATGATTTTTTCCTATTTATAGAGGAAAGGGGTTACGAATGTAATTTGATAAATTGTGAAACTATCTTTTCCACCACATTAGGCAATAAATATTGGGCAATTCATTGTCAGTTTATTGGGGGTTGATCTGTCAGTTTTTGGGGATTGATTTGTCAGTTGAGAGTATGTGCCTCTAGCTAGTGACTAGACTCTGACGTTCTGTACCTATGCTTGGGGTAGCTTGCTTGGCCATTTGAGCTCACACTGGGTGGCCTACTGATCGTGTAAGTTGGTTCTATTTTCAAATTTAACTAAGATGAGTCTCTTGGAAGATGGTTGGGACGACATGTTTCAACCAGCGAGTTGGAGCTCATACTTAATGAGTTGGGGTTACCGCCTTGGCCTTGTCCTGCGTCCTGAGCTCGTGACTGGTGAGTTGGTGCCTTTGCTGAGTGACCTTAGTTTTTAGATGATCTAGGCCTTTTCTGGTTGGACTCATCTCCTGTTGGGCTTTTGCCAGCCCATTTGGCATTACCCTAGAAATACTCACAACAATAATGTATTTAAATATTAATAAATCATCATTATATTTTTACCTATTAAATAACTATATAATTAGTATAATTATATTCATTTTAATTGTAAAAAATATTATATTTTTTAATTTAATAGAATTATTATATTAATATTTTAAATTAACTAAATTTATCATTTAAATTTTTTTATCTTTTCAAAAATATTTTCTTAATATATTAAGACTCAAGTGAATTTATTTTTAAATTATTTTATTTAAAAAATTTAAATTAATTATTTTATGACAAAATATTTAATTATTTAAATCATAATAATTCATGCATTATTATAACTAATATATTATCTTCAAAAATATACATTTTAGAATATTTTTTATGAAATTTTAGGAATATTTTAAATTGAAATTGTGATAAGTACTCAAAAGTGATAAAAATTTCAAAATGAAAAATTATAAAAATATTAAATTTAATATTTGATATTTAATGATAATATGAAAATTTCAATATTAAAAATTTTTAGATAAACATTATCTACCAAATCATAATTAGATATCACTAATAATGTGTTGATAAGTATTTTATTTCTATATTAATATAATTATTTAATACACATAAAAATAATTTAAATTAAAATCTATTAATGAATTGAAACTAAAAATGGTGTGTAGATAATTTTATTAAATAATTTTATGTGAAATAAGTAATTTTCATAAAGAATGAGAATATATAGCATTTATCAAAGTTGTTTACAATTTAGAAATTAGAGAATATATTATTAAAAAATTTTAAATTTTGAATTATATAACTCACTAAAATATTAAAATATTTTTAAATTTATTTTTAATATTAATATTTAAATATAATATCACCAATTTCTAAATTGAATATCATTTTAATAATATTAAAATATCAAAATTAATCTAAATAAAAAATTAGTGGACACTATTGAAATTTAAAGGAAAGTTAAGAAGCAAAATATACAATTTAACATTTTTTTTACATAATTTATTTCTCTTATTTATTTATTTTTTTATATTTGGACATAATGCTTTTTCTTCCGTTGAAGGAATGTTTTAAGTTTCAATCTTCTTATAATCAATTTAACAAAAACTGTCAATGTATAAAAAAAATGTGACAATTTTATTTTATTGTTTTCGTGCTCAAGAAAAATATATTTTTTTAATCTTTTTCAATATATTTGATAGCGTATATTTAAAAAATGTAAATTACTAAATGATGATCTCATATACAGATTCTATTAGAACAATTAAATTATAGAAATTGAAATATATTTGTCATAAAAAATACTTGAAATACCTGTATTTTTATTTAGTGATTTCTTCTATACACAAATCTGTTGGGAAATCGTTGGCAGTAACACACAAAACTTGGTTTGAGTCATGTCAAAGGACACTGTTCTTAAGAGCTATTCCGCCACACACAGTTGAATGCGACAGCTCTCCAGGATTAAGCAAACCCTTCTTGCAGAAGCAAGGCTAGTAGAACAACAGAAAAATAAGAATGCAGTAACTCAGTGGAGTAGAGAGGAGAGGAGAATTTGTTTGTTGTGTCTGAAGCAGTTCAGGAGTTCTA